>JASDQU010032661.1:9716-22170 GCA_032191745.1 Picea mariana | reverse complement strand
GATAATTTCACCAAAAACAGGTGATAGAAAAGATTTTCCGTTATTTCAAAAGAGAATGAAAATGGTAAGGCAAAGGTGCGAATTCCAGAGAAGTCTATTTTTCAAACGAAGGTCTCTAAATTGTTGTGATGGTCTCATAAGTGTGATAGGTCAATTAAAAAAATGATTTCTTACTTTGGGTCCTAAGAGTTTCACCTCGATAAATATAAGAGGTAGTTAAAATAAGCAGAGAGAGTAAAGCATCTCTGAGAAAGGGTTCCAAGAGTTGGGTTTAATCCATGACCCCTGTTTTTCGATTTCCATGTCTTTCTCTGTCGACCCTTTCTACCCTCAGTTTTTCTTTCTTAAAAAAACAAGCATATTTTTGGGTTTCCCACAGAGGGAGAAGAGATTACGTTTTATCTTTGGAAGCTAGAAAAAAGATCTTAAAAGGTAAGTCAGTCCTCATAACTCCTCACTCTCCGACTAAACAAAGTTATGCGTAGGCTGATCCTGACTCTCCTAGGTTTCTTAATAGTTTTCTAAGGATTGAGGCTTGCTCGAAGGAAGGCCCCTGGAAGTAATCTTTCCCATTTTCCCTATGGGCTAAGGTGCTTTGAATGTTAAGAGAAGGTTGGTCCGGGGTAATCAAAGCAAGTTGACAGACCTTCACTGCAAATTTTACATAGGTATCATCCCTGGTATACTTGGTACAACTGAATTCCCCCACTTCGTGTTCAAAAAGTAAAATATAAGACATATGGTGAAAGGAAATTCATATTTGATTGCCCCCATCTAGTCCAAGAAGACAATTAAAGGAAATTCATAAATGATTGCTCTCGTCTCAGCATTTAAATGCATAATTATGATTCGAAGCGGTGAAAGTAAATTCAGTAAAAAGGGACAAATAACTTCACCAGGGTACTGAACAAGCTCACTAGAAGTGAAGCAATATCGGAGGTATCTATAAGGCTGTCATACGTAAATTTCACTCTACTCTGGTTACCAGCCTTTTCAAAACTAGATTTGCATCCCAAGTTCAGACAGGGCTCCTCGATTAAAAGCATGAAATTTACTTCGTTTGATGCAAGCCAAAAGCCGCAAGATCTGTTGGATTTCCTAGGATTGTTTTGATCATCTTAAAGCAGACCTAAATTCAGTAGCGAGAAGGAGAAGGTCATGAATGGGGCTGCATCTGAGTTTACAACGCATGGGAGTTTTGAAAAGCTTTTCAAAAGTAAAGACGAAATCTCTTTTTCCCTTTGTATCCCCTTCCTAAGAAAGTTCTGCAGAAAGAACCCTTTGACACCATTTACCTAATACATGCACCTGGTTCACTATTCTTCCCATCTTGCAGGAAGATGGGATCCCTAGTTGGAGCCTATGTTGGAGCCGCCTTTTACAAATGGTTGAAATATAATTCTTGCAATAAAAAAATTTCCCCGACATGTGAAGTGGTGATAGTCGTTATAGTACTAAATCATCATCGCCTAACCATTAATCAAGTCTATCACTTTTCTTTACCTCACGCTTTTGCACTTCATGAGTTACACATTGCAAGGTTTCCAAACTCCGACATGCGAAGTCACGAGACGGCTTCAAAAGTCACCTGGGTTAGTGTCAGGGGCAAGTCGCTTTAAACCATATTCAAACATTGTCGAGGTTTCACGACTCGACAATTGCTCTTCCAAATAACTATACCTTCATAGCCCTGAGTTGCGAAGCCGCGATATTCTTTAAGCACTTAATGCAGATTACATTTTTTAAACTAAATCGCATCATCGCAATTTCGGGTTTTGGGGGCTCAAAGGGAAGGGGTATTTTCTCTTGATACGACGAACGTTGAAAAAGGAGATTAAAGACTAAAACAAAACCTAATTAAAGGAGCTAAGTTGGATCAATAAATGCATTAATACAAATTTAATACACACTGTCTACAGAGTAATTTTAAATGTCTTTGTGCTGATTTATGTTGCGACTCGTCAAAAAGTTATGGCATTTATTTGAGATATGACGAAGTGACAGATAAGTATATTTCTTTTACTGCTAAATCTTTCATTAAAATGAATTGACTGTTCTATTCACAAGGACACTGGGGTTTTAAATGGATAAGATAAAGGAGTTCTTTCTTTAATTATTTCAAATTTCATTTCTATTTTGCGCAAAGAATCTTTTTCATCGGGCTAACTTTTGTTTGTATCTACATCTTTACTACAGGAGAGTTGAGTACAGAGTCCTCTATCATGGCTCCACGAAAAGAGTCCAAGGTGATTGCTGAGAGTTTAGGGCAAGGCTCAGATATTATTTCCGATACTTCACCCCGAAGTATTGATACCATAAAAACCTGGTCATACGTCTCCGACATTCTTCAGTCTGAATCGGTGGATTGTTTAGATGATTCCAATAATAACGAGAAGGATGATTTGGCCACCAAATACAAAATCATCATTCAAGTGGAGATGCACAAAATAGCACCAAGGCCACGGCTCCTTCCCTATTATGATATGATCAGATGGGTGCTAGACCATGTGGATATCCTGACCAAGACTATTATCAGTGAGAAGCAGGTGACGATTAGGACTTTTTGACCTGAACATTTGCATGCAATGTATCAACTGTCACCCATGCCAAAATTCGCATACAATGCCAAGTTTCTGGAATATTTCAAGTGGAATGAATGCCATCAATACGACAGAAACTTGTTTGATCTGAGCAAAGATTGGGTCTCACACCCCACAAAATTCAGGGCGGATGGTAATGAAGTTTATTCAATCTCTTCCTTATAACCACAATTCATGTATATAACAATGATGACCTGTAGGTTGTATGGGAGGGAGGACACCGCACACTTTTACCTCCCATGGGTGCCTTTGATTCACACAGTCATTGAAGGTTTTTCCTTCGACTGGGCCAAACTGTTGTCAGACAGTCTAACCAATCGGATTACTGAATATCGAGTGCAAAAGGTGAATGAGAAAGCCACCTCATTTTTCATGTCCGCCTACATAATGGATGGTGTTTGTTTCATGATGCCTTTCCCTCTAATGAGATGGAGTTGGACTCCATTTGATGCTGATCCTATCCATGTATATCACTCAAAAATTTGGGAGGATAAGGCCACATAATTCATCTATGAGATTTTCAATTGGGTAATGGTACCGATGCATGTCTCCATCTTCGGTAACCCACCGCCCAGGTTTTCAAATAGCATCACCACCAACTTGAGTAGTGTGGTTGACTGGTATGTAGAAGCATAATTTTCATACATTAGGGTTTTCGGCACCTCTGTGCCCCCGTATGCTCTACCACTATTTATCTCGGATAGGCTGGTATGTAACAAAATCACTAGGAAAATAGTGATCGGTGGCATAAGCAAAGAGCTTAAAGGTTTTTCGAAGAAGATATGGATGCCCTTCCCCATTCATTTCAATACATATTCTTTATTAGATTTTGGACATGCAAAAGCCGAGGCAGCGACCTTAGAGGATATTAAATTGGTCCACATTGAGTTTAAGAAACACGACCCACATAAGGTCATGGGTAATCAGATGGCGAGTTGTGGCCTAAAAAGATATGAACATGAGCATTCACCTCATGACGATATCTTTCGAGGGGTGAGATATTATGCCGAGTTCCTAAGTCGAATTCAAACCCTGTTGCCTGAGGAGATGGCCGATTTCTTCAAATTTCAAGAACACCGGTGAAGCTGCCTTCCCCCAGTCTTACAGGGTAAGAACCCACTGACTGCAGATGTACAGAAAATGGAAGCCAAGGGCTCCAAAGATACAGGACCCGATGAAGGGGAAAATCAGGAAAAGAAAAAGCAAAATGGGGACCCAAAACAGGAAGCCGAGATCCCCAACTCTCCAAGAAAGCCAACCTCGATTGTTACCCTGGGGAAATAATCCAAGGAAATCGACAGTCCCATCATTTCTGTCACTCCCCTATATTCCACGAAGGGGATCCCTGGTGAGGGATGGATTTTTAGCGAAGAACTAATGCCTATTTCTGTAGAAGAGTTGCCTCCGAACAAATTTGTCTTTGATAAGAAGAGAAAGGCCATTATGAAGCAAGAGGTTTGCCGAGAAGTGGGAACAGTAGCCAAAAAATTCAAAATCGTAGCCGATGGNGAAAATCCATGAAAAAGGAGGAATTCGCAACTCAGATAGAAGGGACGTTGGGGGATTTTTCTACAACCAACCAATACTCTGTTGGATCCCTAAAATAACAATTACAGTGGAAGAACTGCTAGATCAGAACTTTGGAGTCTAAGCTAGCTACAATAGAAGCTACTGTCAGAGACTAGGTGAACACAGGTCTAGATCTAGTCAAAGCAGCTGATCAAAAAGAAATCGAGTGGCTCAAATCCAATCTGGAACAAACACAGCTGTTGGCCCAGACCACTCAGTCACAGATAAGCCAACAAGAAGAATTGATAATGCAATTATAGTCAAAGTTAAATTTCACCGAGAGCCAGGTGATAGATATCGGGATATTCCAATCCCAAGCTATCGAAATCCGAAAAAGAGTGTCAGAAACTCAACAAGATTTACTCGCTAAAGTGGAAGCCATTAAAAACCACTGCCAAATCATTGATCAAGTGCTCGAAGACATCTCTTTGAGAGAAAGAGATTTTGGGGTGGCTCGGGTCACTTTCCAAGAGGTTTTCATAGCCGCGACGAAAAAGGAAATGGGAAGTAGTTCCAAGCTCTCCATCCCAGAGCAGACCAAAGGTAACATCTTGTTGAAGGCGTGGGAGCGAAACATATCAGAGAGAAGAGAACACGCTAAAGAGGTAAGAAACTCTTGTGAAGAAACCTTCAGCTTGATAGATGAAAGTTTGTTGAGTCTTGATAATAAAAGCAATGCTGGGACACTGGGCCAAATCGATATAGCCAAGCACATGCTAAATATCAAGGTGAACGAGGAAAAAGAGCGGGTTGAAATATTAGAGATCAGCTAGACTGACATAGTCCAAGTGGATAAATGGTTAATAAAACCAAATATATAGTTATGGTCTATCATCACCGAAGACCGACAAGTGGGAGGAAGGTTTCCACAGTTAGCGAAGGATTGTTACACTTTCGAGAAAAACCACCAAGCGAAGCCTTCCAGGTTGATAGCCCAGTTGGTGGAGAGGTGCATCACTTGCACCAAGCAAGAGAAAGGACAGGTTCCCAGTACCAAATAATGAAAAGTGTGTGCCTGTTCTCTCTTTAGAACCTGAAGAGTAAAGAAAATAACGTGTTCCACCCACATGAAAGTTGACAAAGGCAAAGAAGTGAAACGCTTGAACTTCTCATTTTGTAACCGAAAATTTCAGGAACAATTGAAATTCAAATGTTTATAAGTTTGTATATATAGGCATTTTGAAGAAGGAAAGGAGGCTGGACCTTTTTTGGCCGATTGTAATAGAGAATTTTTTGTTTGAAAATTAATACAAAGAAATCTGAAGATTCCTGATTCTGTCAAGACAGAGTTATGAGTTTGTTTCCTCTGTTATCTTATATTCAATTTCATTTCGCATATATATGTCTAATGAATGCTTCACTACAATTTAGTATAACCTCTACCGTGGTGATGAACTTTTAGACATCTAATCGTTTGCATTTTTTCGTCTGTATCGGCTATCAATAGGTACAAGACCTATGAACTTTTTTAGATCTTTATATTTTATGCTTCGTCAGATTTCTTCTTGTCTTTTTCTTCTTCTGTTTACAGGGTGAGATTCTCCCTTGATAGGAGCCTTGCATTCTATATCGCTTGATGTTTTCTCACATTTGTCACATGATTTATTAAAAATTAACTCAGTTACGGGAAAAGGCCTTTGGTTTGCATTCTATCTGTGATTTTGGATTCGAGAGTACTCTTTTTACAATCCAAAATTTGAGGCAGCATCCTAAACCTTGAACTTTCCTTTAACTTTCCCTGTTCCTCTATGACTGTTCCTGTTGCCAGACAACCCAATATTGAACCTGGCTTGTTGTATCAAACCACCATCGCTCTGAAACTTTTCGACGCCATACTTAAAACAACCACCACCTAAGTAGAACTAGAATGTTCATGGGCTACCATTGAATGGGATATAAGCATCCAGGAACTTTTGAAAGCAAGACAGAGGCAACTTAGAAATCAACATTAGCTTCCTTTCCTGAAGGTTGATCCTCCCCCTTTTTATCTTTCACACCACTTTCGGATGCCTAGACCCTATACTTTCTAGCCTTAAGTATAGACTTTGGAACAACACCCCCAATAATATGTGCAACCACTACACCAATACCAACAAATCAAGGTGAGTAACTATTATGCCCTTAATGTGACCTCGTGATTGACCCTTGTGTGAGAAGGGTTTCCCAGGAAAAAATGTAGTAAATAGATTTCACTGCTCCCTAACTCAAGATTCTATGTTTGCTTACATATTTAGAAAGTTATATTTCACACCTATTCCAAATCCCTACAACTGATCTTAATGTAGGCTGGAAAGAGCCCTAGAAATAAATTTGTTTAGGTAGATTTTAATTAGCCCGTAAATTTTATTATGTTTTTGATAGTCAAGAGGAAAATGGCGTGGACTAAATGATGTTTCGACCGACTCTAAATAATCCAAAGAAATGAGAATGCAAATATTTCACTTCGATGAAAGCTATATTATGAGAAGGAGAAAAGGTTTATCATTCCCATATGCACAATGTCCCAAAATTTTATTAAACTCATCGATATCAACATCCTCAAGAAATGATCCAAAGAAACTATACACCAATACACGATTCAAGGCAAAAAATTACAAAAGCCATGCAATTTCACTACTTCAAATGCAAGGATGCCCCCAACTAATTTTTACAGACTTGGAAAGTTATCTTTCAAACCTATTCCAAATCCCTACAACTAATCTTAATGTAGGTTTCAAAGATCCCAAGAAATAAAAAAAATTAGGTAGATTTTAATTAATGCATAAATTTTATTAAGATGTTGATACTCAAGAGGAAAATGGCATGGACTAAATGATGTTTTGACCGTCTCTAAACAATGGAAATAAATGAGAATGATAATATTTCACTTTCACTTCGATGAAAGCTATATTATGAGAAAGAGAAAATGTTTTATCATTCCTAAATGCACAATGTCCCAAAATTTTATTAAACTCATCAATATCTAGATCCTCAAGAAATGAGCCAAAGAGACCATACACCAATACACGATTCAAGGAAAAAAATTCCAAAAACCATGCAATTTCGCTACTTCAAATGAAAAGATGCCCCCAATATAATGTAAATAAAGAAATTAAAACTTTTTATTTCAAATATAGCTAAAATCAATAATTTTTTATCGACGCGGGAAAAAGAGCATTACAGTGCGACGATGTTGCATTATGTCTCAAGGAAGGGTGCGTCGAACACCTAAAATGTGAAAAAAATAAAAACAACATGAAGGTTTTTCAATGAATTCAACAATGAGCGAGTCATATTAGATCTCCCAGTGACTCAGAAAACAAAACCCAAGTAGACAAGAAAGAAAGAAAGACTATTAGGAAAATAATTTGTTCCCCAGTATGGTCGCCAATTTCGTTTTAGGACAAATAGGTAAGTGCAGACACAAACAGATCTCCCTAGTTTCACTCTGAAACTAGAACAAAAAAAGATAGAATATAGAACTTTCCCTAAGTTTTTATTGTCAATCATACTAACTAACGAGAGATAAATGACATACGTTTTAAATGTCACTTGTCCTCGCTAATGTCATAGTCACTCCACCATTTCAAGGCTTATGGGATGTTGAACCTGTAAAAATACATAAGCCAACAAAGTGAAAGAAACAATGTATACTTAACAAAACCTATGTATGCCATGAAGGAGTCATACGATAAAATAAGAAGAATTTTATGGGAAAGAAATATATTACTGTATTAGAAATATGAAAAGGAGAATACAACCAATGCCTTGATGTTGTAGGGTCCTTTCCAACAGTTCCTTTCTTCCCACACACTTCTACTCCATGGATTCTAAGAATGTATATCTGAGATCTACTTATGACCTCAACTTAACAAAGTGAAACTCAAAGCCAACACAAGATCAAAAACTCTAACTCCAAGCTAGCTCACCAAGCTCCAAAAACTCTCTAACCATTCCAATGCTAACTTTACCAATGAGAACTCCTCTCATTTTATAACCTAAAAAGGATAGGGTGAGGAGGTTAGGATGATCCCACTAGAACAAGGATGCATCTCAGATCCAAACTGATTATAGGCCACCTCAACCTCGAAGCTTCTATTCTAGAAACATCAAGAAGATGTTCTTTTTCTTTTTATAAAAGATCATCACACCTTTAATACTGAGAAAGATGTGAAAGCATCATGGGCCACTTTGGTGAAACATACATTGATCCTAAACTGTCATACCCTTAACACTAAGCAAGGTGCGACGATCCCTTTTTATAAGGTTTTTACAAAGGAAAAGATAATTTTCACCTTTCTGGGAAAATGTGTCTTCATTCTTTTTTAGGGATCCAGGCCATTGATCCTTATAAAGACAAAGGATGGGTGTACTTCATTAACGGTCATAGGGGTGATGAAAACAATGTGTAACAGTTATGTAGAGATCCATTTCAGAAGCAGCAGATGAAGCACATCAAGATCCAAATGCACTACATCTGGGACTTAGCACATGAGGGGATCCTCGACCTGCAGTTTTGTCCTTCAGTAGAATAAACTGCAAACATCTTCACCAAGAACTTCACTGAGCATAAGTTTCATTCTCTATGCATCCGTCTTCGAGTGAAGGACACAATTTCCTAGCAACTATTTGTTCTTCTTTTTGAATACATTGTACCTTGAGAAGGGGTTTTTCCCAAGAGTTTTTCCATCTTTCCTTGCTTTATTTCAGTGTATCTTTTGTATTTAGGTACCTAACATGGCCTCGTTTTTGGGACCCATTCTTTATTTTCACCATAGTGATGTTTAGGGCAGTTGTTGGAGTTAATTCACACACACTTAGGACTTATTTTTCCTAAGTTTTTTCCTAAGTTTGTTATTCATTATTCAATCTCCTATATTTTAGGAAGAATATTCCTACAGGGAGAGTATTCTCTTCAGTTTTCACTTCAGTTTGATCAGTTGAGTGGAGTCTAAATGCTACATTAGGATTATCACCATGCAACATTGGGATCATCATCAGCTAATGTGACTTTTCATTGGGATCATCACCAGAATATCCCATTACCCATGATTCCATGATATCCTCCTCACTTTACCTTGTTTCAATCAGTTAACTAAAGACTGGTAGACTAGTTAACTTATCTAGGTGGCAGTTAACTCCCATAACTACCCTAGTGACTAGACTAGGTGGCAGTTTACTCTCGTAACTACTGGTGTGTGTCATGTTCACTCTAGACCACCACTATGGTGCATTGTCTTCTCCTCCAGTGCGCATTGGTAGAGTTATACATAGTATTTCATGTGTAAATATCAATTATTCATTTGGTTAATGAGAATTATTCCATTCTTTCTCTCATATTTCTATTTTCTTCTATTTTCTCTGCAACTGTGTATGTCAATTCCTAGAAAGATCTATCATGTGGAGGTTCAACACATTTACAACTTATACATCCATGAGCATAGTTGGGGGAAGTCAGGGACCCCCCACACTTAATCCTAACAACCCGACCATGAAAATTTACATGATGAACGTTGATGCTCATTTCACAACAAGAACTCATGACTACGAAATGCCAGGATATGTTAAGAAGGTAAAAGAGGCCTCCAACCCATTGAATCCTCTTCAAATTGAGAATACAGTGGGTGAAACAATGACTCGCATCCCTAAATGCACGTTCAAAAAGGATTCTCATAACCCAAATGCGAGGGTTGATCAGAATTGCTCCATCGTGGAGGATCTAGCATAGATCCCTTGTGCAATGTCTTCTATGGAGATTATCCATAGTTTCCCCTCATAGAGAAAATATATGTTGTCTGCCTCGGGAGAGGAAGAACCTAGTAACATGGGAATGATCATTTTCTATGCAATTGACCTTAAACCACATCTTCTTCACCATGTCGCCTTTTAGATAGTAGTGGCATACACCACAAAATCATTGACATGGAACATTTTCTGTATGGTGATTAATGAGGGTGACTCAACTTGCATGATGTCATTGGCATGTTAGAGGGACATTGTCCATCCTGAGTTGTCTTTGTCGCCTATGTTTCTTATGGCTTTTGACGGTCGATCGTTCAGACCACACGGTATAATTCCTTCCTTCCCCATGTAGTTGGAGGGTAAACCTGTGTGCATTGAGGTTGAATTAGTTGATGTGCCTCTTGACTACAATATTCTGTTAGGACGGAGTTGGACTTACGCAATGCACGTGGTTGTAGCCATTGTGTTTTGGGTCTTATGCTTTCTGCACGAAGGCTAGATTATAATCGTCAATCAGTTGTCCTTTTCTCATCCTTACCCTTCATCGATGGCTTCCACAATCTCTATGATCGATACAATATAGCTAGGAACTGCCAACTTAGGTGTCAAACTGTTTCTGTCGTTGATGGGAACTTTTGATTATCCACCACCTTCCAATGATGTAAGTTTTATTTCGGTTGTTCCCAACCATCCGAAGGATGTAATTTTTCAAGTGTCATATTTTAAAATGAGCTACTTTTACGACCCATAAAATTTACCTTCCCCATCGGTTTTGATGTAATGGATAGGGAACATTGGCATGGAGATGCCCTTATCCATTGTTGAGGTTTTTTATAGTTTTGTCTAGCAAGCCTCAACCAACCCCGATATTACTCCCCCATAGGATCTAGATCCAATTCTCTACCCTATTTTGTCTCAATACTCTCTCACCGCTCAAGATCCTTTGGAATTGGTCTTGCCCTCTAATGAGGCAATTCTGGAGGCATTGACTGGTCCCAACAGACCTTGGGATTATCTTCACCATATATCCTATTTTCTTCTCGAGCCTAGGAGAATAGAGGTAGGAGAGTTTGTTATGACCATGAATGAAGATTTCCCTTGTCCTATTAACCCTCTAGCTACGTATGGAGTATATGCCGAGGGAAACATGACAAGTATTGTTGCAATTATTCCTATCAACATCTCCAGAACTCCTAGCATTGTGGATAATTTCATCGTTGGAGTGGATTTCTCCCTCGAAGAGATTCAAATTTACACTGAGTTGTTTAAGGAGTTTCACAACGTTTTTTCCTGGTAGTATGAGGAGATTCCAAGAATCGATCCATGAATTTCTTAACACGAAATCACGACTTATCCTTATTTCAAACCAGTCTGATAGAAGCTTCGCCTGGTCAATCCTCTAAAAGTAGCGACGATAAAGGCTAAGGTAGAGAAACTCCTCAAAGATGGTTTCATCTACCCCGTACAATTGAAGAAATGGGTATAAAATATGGTTCCTCTTAATGAGAAGCAGGGCATGATTTGTGTTTGTATGGACTTCCACGATTTGAACAAATCTTGCTCGAAAGACCATTTTCCAAGCCGATGTATTGATTATATTTTCAATGAGTGTGCAGGTTCCAATTTTTTTTCTTTCATGGACGGTTTTTTTGATGAAATTAAAGTCAAACCCAAGAACCAACATGAAATGACTCTTATTTTTCCTTGGGTTACCTTCACGTATCTAAAGATTCCTTTTGGCCTGAAGAATGATGGAGCTACTTTTCATTGGGCCATGTCGCTCTCTTTTCATGACCTCAAACACATAGTCGAGGTGCACCTAGATGATATAGCATCATGTTCTATCAAGAGATCTGAGCATCTCGCCCATTTACGACTGATCTTTGAGTGGTGTCGCTACTATCAGATTCACTTGAATCCAAACAAGTGCAATTTTTATGTGACATCAGTTCATTTATTAGGTTTCATCATTTCGACAAAAGGGATCATGGTTGATCCTCTTAAGGTTGAGGTGATAGTTCAATTTCCTCTCCCACGCACAATATCCCACCCTCAGATTCTACATGGGAAAGAAATCTTTCTTCAACATTTTTTCTCTAATTATGCCGAGATTAAGAAAGGGTTCATGCGTATTTTCAAAAAGGGAGTCCCCTTCTATTGGGATGAATTAGCACAATGCTCTTTTGATGGGTTGAAACACGCTCTAAGGGTTTCCCCTATGCTCAAGCCTCCTGATTATGGGAGGAATTTCCCATTATATGTGGTTGTTTCATAGTCCACGATCAACATGGTCTTGGTACAAGAGGATGATGCGCTCGAGGAGCATGTTATATATTATCTTAGCCTAGGCCTAGTGGGACCGGAATGCAACTATTCACATGTTGAGAAACTCGCTTTAGAATTTGTTCACACAGTCCAATGGTTCTGTCACTATATATTACTTCGCAATACCACTGTCGTTGTCATCATCAATCCCTTTCAGTATGTGTTAATGCATCATGTCATCGACGGAAAAATAAGTTGTTGTATAGTTATCCTCCAAGAGTTTGACTTGAATTCCATTT
>JASDQU010032658.1:21568-43682 GCA_032191745.1 Picea mariana | reverse complement strand
CATCAAAGTCCACTTTTACATAACTTAGTTGATTAGTAACCGTATTAAATTCATTTAAATGATCTGCAACAGACCCAACTTCTGACATCTTCATATTAAATAATCTCTTCATTAGAAATACCTCATTGGACGTCGAGGGTTTTTCATACAATTTGGCCAATGCATCCATCAAACACTTCGTTGTCTTTTCTTTGGAAATATTGAAATCCACCGACGCTGCCAGGCTCAACCATATCATTCCTAGAGCCTTTCTGTCAAGAATCTCCCATTCTTCATCCTTCATTGTCAACGGCTTCTTTGCTATTCCTCCCAATGGTAGGAATAGATCCTTCTGATATAAATAATCTTCCATCTGCATCTTCCATAACTGGTAGTTGTGGCCATTAAATTTCTCGACCCTAAACTTTCCATCTTCCGACATTGCTCCCACTCGAACCAGGAACCCTTTTTTTCTGCAAGTTACCTTTCACTCTGATACCAGTTGTTAGAAAAACAGGACCGTGGAGCAATAAAATAAAACAAATGCGGAAACAAAACACGGAAGATACACAATACAATAGAGACACAGATTTACGTGGTTCACCCAGTGTGGGCTACATCCACCAGAGAAATTGCCAGGTCCTTCCTTTATTATTATCCAGAATATGAAGGGATACAACCTATAGCAAACCCGTTGTAACTTCCTCTTCTTTCTCTCACAGTCTCCTATCTCAGAACACAATATTCACCATCCACCATAGCCGCAATACATTTCCCTCATAAAAGAGGGTTACCTTCTAGGGAAAAAAAACCCTAACATAATCTCTACCGTTAGATCTGTGACCTTATAATGAATGGTCCAGATTTACAATGAAATTACAATATACATTTACAAGGCAATTTTTCCTTCGGGGGCTTCGCCCTCGAACCCCTGCTAGGGGCTCACTTGCCCCCAGACCCCCCAGCCTGGGGGATAGCCCCCCCAGACCCTGCAGAGGGGGTACCCCCCCTCTGTACTCCCCCGCGTGGAAGAGTGTACATACTTCTGGGGTGTAAATACTTCATGGGGTATAAACACAACTGAAAGCAAGGACCTCTGAATCAGGAAGATAATCTGGCTCCACAACCAACACAGATGACATTCCATCATTGGTCATTCACTGGGTGGTTTTCCTTGTGTTCAATGGAAATACATCTATTCACACATTGGGATTCATGAAATGACTTGGATGCCATTAGCCCTATTGGTGGTTTCCTTGCCTTTTTCAATAGTTTTTCTTATTGGCTACTATTTAGAGGGTTTTTTTCGTGTACCACTTTCATCTGGCACACGCAAAAGATGCAGAGGTTCATTGGTTCGTGAACATCTTCTTCATCTGATTTCCTCCAAATCATCAAGCTCTTGCTTTGTACCTCATGTTGAATGATGAGAGATGCCTTAATGCTCTCCTTTCAGCGGGTCTCCTTCCATCGACTTCAGCTCATCTATTCTGGAGACGAGACCTAGAGTCCTATGAATACCTAGAGGCTTGCAATCATTAGTGGCAGGTTCTCTCGCCATTGACTGTTGGGAATACATAAATGTCTCATGATCGATGGATTCTTCAAGTGTTCGACCCCAACTCCTTTATTCACACTTGTAAGAATGTGCTCGGTGCCTTGATACCTACTTTCATTATCGACAGGTTGTCTCGCGTTTGTTAACAGTATACCTAAATGACCGGTAATCAAACGAAGTCTCATCGTGTTCGACCTCAACTCCTTTATTCACACGGTGTAGACTTGCACCTTTGGTATATTGAGTAGAAGACATGAAGAAATCAGTTGTAGCTTTCCTGAGTTGTTTCTACCTTTCATTGGACTGGTACCTATGTGACTTCAGTGATCATGGGAGATCAAATTGTGATCCATTGTATATAGATGTCTTCATATTGATTTTGAGACTGGTTTTACTGGGCCTTGTTCATGACTATGACATCCTTTGGCATGTAGCCACCTTTGTATTGCCTATTCATGGCCATGGACAACTATTTGGTATATTTTCACATGGATCTGCAGTGTAATTTAAATTGGCATCTATGTATGCAAAGTCAATATACATTGTAATGAGCAACTAGTTCTTTCAGTTGGGTCCCCATAACTCCACTTATGGGTATTATAATGTATTTTGGCCATCGTAGATACTCCTCTAACATCACACATTAGGTGACATCTATTATAGAAAGATTTGCCTCACCTTATGCAAATTTGCTCAAAAGGCCTTGTTCCATTTCCCTATGCAAACTTGAAGTCTCTTTTTGCAAATCCCAGAGCTAAAAACATTATTTTCCCACATATACATGCCCTACCTATTTTACAACATGTGTATACGCATATTGCACCACTACAGCCTGCGTACATTGAGATTTGTGCCCCAAATTAAAAAATGGTGTCAGGTTTCCATGTCACATCATGAGATCCATGATCCTTAGCCTTCCATATACTGGAAACATTCTGACTCGACCCTTCAGTTCCACTTGAAGGCTATAAATGGGCCAAATCCAAGATATGGAAAAGAGGAGAAGAATTCAACTTTGAGAGAAAAGTTACTTTGGAGAAATTATTCACTTCATATTGAGTCTGCATCCCTTTGTCCTTTTAAGTTCGAATACATTGTTTAGCCCCCAAAATCTTCCCTACTTGATTGAGAACCTCATTGTCTCTCTTATATGAGCTTGACTTTGGTGGAGGATTGAAGTGGTGGAGGCCCAACTGGAAGGAACTTAGCTTCTTGGTTCTGAACCGTGCCGACACGAAAATTTGTAATTCATTCACTTCTACTGATTACATTTTAATAGAAACACTCTTTTCTCGTCCAATTAATATCTTGCAAATATTTGAATTGTTATTCCATGGGCGTATTTGTTATGAATGTTGATGGATTATGCTATCGAATGTGCTAACATTATATATTATCACCATATTCTTATGTTTCTTGGTTGTTGAGGACAAGTTGCAGGTGTATTGCTTTGATTCAAATGCTCAATGGTGGACTTCATCGAACATCTAGACAAGGTAGGCCTTTTATCTTATCTTGCTATCATATTTATTTATATAGCATACCTTATATTAGAGTTGATTTCTGCAGTCATTTTCGTCTGTTGTGGTTTAACCCTATCCATAGAGAGATTTTCCTTGTAACTCTCTCTCTCTCTCTCAACTATTCATGTGTTTATAAACTCTTTATATTGACCCTCCTTTATACTTTTAGATAAGACCAAAACCCTAATTTATTTTTTATATTACTCCTATTATAAGTCATGCATGCATGAAATACACTTTTTAGACTCAATTTCTAAATATAATACTTTTCATTTTTTTACTATAGTGAATTACACAATAGAATTGCTTTTTGAAAATATCTTGAACTACTTCTCGCATGTTCACACTAAACCTATGCATAAGTTCTTATCCGAGCTATAATTCTCAACAAAAGAAAGGGTAGAGATGGACACACAAGTGACACACTTAAATCCTAAAACTAGTCCATCAGTTCAAGAAGAACCCACTCATAATAGATTTGAAGTCCTTGAATATCAAGAGGAAGGGGAAGAGGAAAAACCAAAGACTCATCCAAATCCATCAGTCAAAATTCAAAAGGAAACATAAATTTCATCTTCACTCATCATGAAAGAGACTCCATTTGTGGTTTCAACAACCTCTTAAGCGAAGAACCTGGAAGTAGACGAGGAGGAGTCAGAAGAAGAAAATGAGAAAGGAGAAGCGAAGCACCTTGATAGTTTTGATTCCATTTCCTTTGCATAAGCTTTGAGAAAAGACTCGTGTCCCTCTCCTCCTCTAACAAGGTGAAGGAAGTTAAGCTGAGAAATAAAAGAGAAAGAGGTAGAAGAAAAAATTATAATGGGAAGTCATTAAAATATGGATGTTATCTTGTTTAGTGGAGGAAGAATTATGCATATGAGATAATTATGTGTTGATTTTGCATTATTTTATGTTGGCAATTTGTTCGAATTTACTCATGTAATCAAGAAGAAGCTAGTCTTAGTTATGGTAGGAGAATGAGTGGATCACTCCCTCTCATTCATTTAATGGGAGAAGGTATATTTTGTAAGTTGATCTATCATAAATATTTTTTTACTCTTGTTGTCTAGTTACAACCCATTTTAATATATTATCTTCCAAATTTGGTTACACACACACACACTTCAAATACATATATATACTAAATGCTTCATGATAATTGTTTGAATGCATATAGTGAATATTCTTCGATGAACGAATTAGAAAATGTTATAAACCTTGAATCTCTCACTTATGCTCCCATTTAAAACATCTGACAATAATTTAAAAGTACACATAAGCAAAATTCAATTTCTCTTTTTTTCCTATGTGAAAATATAATGTTAAGAAAATTCTAAAAGCATTTTATATTTATAAAAATAAAAATATTGTATATTCGTTTAGAAACAAACAAGTTGACATGCAACCAATCCCATTATCAAACATTTTCATAGGTAAGAAAATTAAATAGTATGTAAGTGAAGAGAGCAAAACTTGAGGAAGGTTTGCACCTTTGTGGATTGGATCGCTTGGGCACTTTATAGATATATTCTTAAATGTATATTATGAATAGAACACTAATAAAAATTACCAACTAAACAATCAAAACCAAACAAATCTAACTCAAATAAAGATATACAAAATAAATAGACTTCTAATTGATTTGTAAATTATCATGGATATTCTACTTGAACAATTTATCACAAGAAATTTTATATTGTGCTGAAATATTTTACTATGCAGGTTTATTTCCTTAGATATACAATTTATAATCACTAGCTTATTGCTAAAATTAATGAAATAAATTAAATAAAAAAATGAAAGACTAAGCAAATGAACATAAGATGTATCATGGGAAACCCAATACAGGAGAAAACCCAACTATAAGGTGAGTCCTATGCTCTTCTATCGTTTATTCAATAATGAAATGCAAATACAAAGAACGAGACACTCGCTATGGAGTTGTGTTCGACATTGTGGCATGGATGGTTGCTACATAATCATTTTCCTCATATGTTATTCTCTCAAATCCCACTCCTAGATGTTATGCTCCACTATGGAACAGGTACAGTGCTAAAGAATGGAACCCTTTCTCCTCCTCGTGGCCTAGTATTTAACATAGAATGATAACCATATAGGGTTATGGTTTTTACATGTCTCAAGCCTCAATTAGTTAATATTTTGGACATTCTAGAATATTCATAAAATTCTACACGTGGTTGTCCCCACATGTGTCAGTAACGACACTAACATGGCATCCACTCGGTACTATGGTGGTCAACAAGGTAGGTCAACTTGCCAGAGCAATAAATTCCACATATGAGCTATGATTAAGGTGACTTTCACATGGTTGGAAAGATCTTGGTGTGTAGAATAACATCAACAGAATGGAGTTATGTTCACAATTTTTTGACCCCAAAAATGTTGTTCGATTCCTAAAAATAGCTCTGGAAGGTTATGAACCCAAAATATCCAAACTAGGACCTGCTACTGAAATGGGCCCTGCGTGCCAATTTCTCTAATGTTTCCACCCAAAAAGTGCCAAGATAGATGACAAATTATATAATGATACAATATGGATCATACCTCCCCATTTTGGGAGGATTTTGGTCCCTAAAATATTTATTGAATGATGTGAGGAAATTTTTCCTCTACCTTCTCCTTAGAGTAGCATTTTTCCTTTCTTAGAAGTTGTCCTTTCAACCCATTCTACCAAAGGTCGTGTTTCCCTTGTCTGGTATTTCTAGAATTCTTCTAAAAAATAGTATCTTATGCCAACTTTTCTTGAGCTTCTGGTGCTAAGTCCTCTATGGTAGATAGGATCTACTTCTCTATTTTTGGATCCAACATGGAAGGCTCATAGAGTTTCAGATTATCCACATTCACTACTAAGTAAATGTGCATGCATGGGGGTAGAATGAGTCAGTAGGTTTTATCACCCACCTACCAATACCTTAAAAGATCCATACTACAAAGCCTTAATCTTCTTACCAATACCATGTAGTCTTTCCTTGTTCAGTTGTAACCAAACTCTATTTCCCACTTTGAATGATTTCTCAATTCTATGGTGATCATGACGTGCCTTGTACATTTCTTATGACTTCTTCAACATCTCATGTAACTGCAAATGGATTTGCCTAATATTTTTAACAAACTTCTCTCCTTTCAGTGCTTCCCCTTTGATTTCTCCTCTAAGATGATGCTTCTTGGTATTCCAAAGTACACTCAGATCTGTTCAAAGAAAATATTTGGTGTTTCTTGTCCTTTTATGGTCTTTTTACAAGGCATAAGAATGCACATCTTACTGAACTTATTAACTTCCAAAAACAAATAGTCATGTCCCTTCCTATTTGTTGGTAAACAAACCACAAAATACATGGAAATTCTTTCCCAAGGTTGAGTGGGTACATGTAAGGGATGGTATAAACATTTCTTTCTATTACTGAGCTTATTGGCACAACAAATTATACATTCTCTAATATACTAAGCCACATCTTCTTGCATTCTAGGCCAATACACATACCCATGTAAGTTGCCAATTGTCTTCCCAACATCAAAATTACCTATAACCTTGGAGGTATGAACCTCTATGATAATCTACAACATTTCATCTTTAGGAACATAGATATTTTCTATCTTGCAGAGAAACCCATTATGGAGATGATAATCAACCTTACTATCAGCTATTGAGACACCTCTTTAAAGTCCTCATCTTTTATGTATACCTCTGTGTATGCATTACGAGTAAAATTTGTACTTCTTATCTTATGATTTAAGTTTTATATCAACGATTTACTTGGATTAAGGTTATAGATTGAACACTTAATGTGTTTGCCTCAATTTCTAGGGTATACCCACTAGAATTGCATTATCGTTTGTTTGAGTACACTTAACATTCTTGTCTTCTATGTTGAATTTGTTTCCCATAAACATTGTACTTTTCTCTTGTCTCTTACTTTATTTCATATCGAATCTTAGTCTAGGTCATGTGATTAAACAAGGGGGGTGACATGCACCTTCTTCATTGGTTATGGTATCTGCTAGTTTCAACCAACCAACAAATTTGATCATTCCATAGGATAGTTTGTTTGCACCTAGTCAATTTGTTCACCAATTGATATCTGTGTTGTTTTTCTTCGGTTGTGATCCATGTTGGATGGTTGTACTTCATCTTCTTTATCTTCAAACTTAGCGGTTTTAATTGGTGAAGGAAAGTCTATAAAATTATTTTCTATGTCAAAATCTTGTCAACAACCTTCTGGTGTTGAAAATTTAGGAACAACTGCATAACGTTCCACTTCAAGAAGAAAAGTAGGATTTAATTTTTTTGCAAGGTTGCAAGAGTCCACTAGTTTAAATGTGAATCAGATAATTGTTCAAGTTATCAACTAACTAAGTAGGAGATAACGTCTTCTTGATCAGTGAAAATTTTGAGGGAGAAATTTCACCATTGGGTGAAATCAGAGGTGTTATAATATTCAATTGGTGAACTTTTTATATTGTAATAGTTTCTAAAGTTTACCCTATAAAATATACTTCATATATTAGCCAAATACTTTTTTAACCCTAATAAATATATCACATGTTCAACTCCATCCTCTACAATTCCAATGGAGATTCATCTAAAATTGTCAAGAAGTGTTGTGCACATTGTAGTTCACCCTAGGATTGATGATTCTTCTATTTCTATTTTTTGCCAGACTATAGTTCATGCTTGGATTAATGAGTCTTGTATGTGGATATATTTTAGAACCATGAATATATTTGAGGTGAAATTTTGTGCAAGACTCAACAAAATATGATTCTAGAAGTATTTAATTTGTTATTTATTGAGTCTTTGATTAATTAAGAGGCGGGCCAAATTATCAAATAATATTGCTTGTTTTTGTTGTTAAATCAGAGGAGATTCTGGTGAAGTTTCAAAGCCAGTAAGTACTTTCCACTGCAACTTAATTCACGTGCAATATTATGTTTGGAACTTTGATTTTATTTGAATGTATATTATGAATATGTCTAAAAATCGCCAACAATTCACTAGTATTCACATAATGTGCTAGTTCTTTTTTCTTTTGAGCAGTCATGTTTATTTCGTTCAAATTGTATTTTGTCTTATTAGTTTGCATCGTAGTCTCAACTCTTATAGATGCTCTAGATAAATTTTTCAGTTACTAACATTTCTTTTGTTTCGTTTCCTAAGAAAAATGGATCAGTTGATTTGAATATTAATCATTTCCATTCTACTTTCCTATTTACATGGTAGGATTTATTTGGTGGATACCTTTATTTCTTCTAAACAAGAGTTCTTTGTTCTATCTGCTTGTAAATTTGTAGTACATGATTTCAGAATTGTGTCATACCCAGAAATAATAGTAGTTCCATATTATAATGATTAGGGTCCCTATTAATTTCCTAGACCACATGACAAATTCAGTCTCATCCTTTTCCAAGATAGTGAGGGCAGTGTAAAACATAATTTTGATATTTTAACAACAATATGCCATAACTTACTAAATTGTATGTTAAAGGAAACAATCTACTTCAAACAATAGATGGTTAACTAACACCATTATTTAATCCAAGAGTATGCTCAAATTTGCACCTTTAATAACTGCTTGAGAGACTTGTCATGCCGATTTTGTCAAGGAAGAAGAAAAGTACTTTTTTATCTGCAATTTTTGGATAAACATTTTCTTTAAATCATGAAAAATGTTGTTTCTTTTTAGTTTCTGTATACAAAGTAAATGTATGTCTTATATTGAGAGATCAAGAATGCTATTTTCCATCAATTTGGTGAACGTTTCTACTGTAATTTTGATTACTAGATTCTAATGCCATACCAGTTATATTGTGTTAATCAATCTCCTAATTCCTTGGGCATGAAATCATAAGCTATAGTTTCCCACCACATTTCAAGTTGAGATTATATGCACAAAGAATGTAATATGTATAAGTAGAGCACACTATCTAATCTACCACTACATTAGTGAACTGGAGAATTGAAAGAAAAGTTATTTACAAATTGCCCATTCATAGATTGCTTGGTGGAATTGGGTAAATAAATTTCCCTTATTAGACTATAATTAACTTTGTGCATTAATTACGAAGAAATTAAAAAAAAAATGGTATTGTAGGATCTCTATCCAATTGATATAAACAAGGTGTAGACAATAACTTTGTTATCTGGTGTAGCTTGCCAACTTAGGTTGTGTTTCACAAAACAACTTTAAAAAAGAAAAGAAAAAAATTTTGAGTTTTCAAAATTGTTGACACTTAGATAATAGATAATGTTTTTGTACAAATTATGCTGAGGGTTTAACACTAGGGGAAGAAAATCTATCAAAGTGTTAGGTTCACATTGAGGGATGATATGGAAGGTGAGTTGTTGGTTGTCAAGGTCATGTTTATGTTGCTAGTGGGAAATTAAAGTGATTGATTGTGAATTTAGGCCAGTGGATGCCTTAGAGTTTGGTGTTAGTTGAATGGTTGGTTTCCCCCTAATTTGGCCTTTGTGAAGCTAACTCTATTGTTTCAAGTTCCTAAAGTAGTCATTTTTACCAACATTTTTTTTAAGTGCATGTTGAGCACTCAACACACCCTAAAAAGGTCTATGACTTTTTCTTTTTTGGGTACCACTCAATCTTTTGCATCGATTGTCTTCACTTCAGTTACGAAACTGATACCTTCGCTTATTGTATATGCTTCCTGAATGAACTAATTAAAGTTTACTTAAACTTGTAACAAAGATTCATCTTAACCATAAAGGGGACTTGACAACCAATCAAGGAATTGGCGACCCAGAAGTTTCCCCGATGCGCTTCAAAGGTTTGGCATCGGTAAAAGTTGTAAGGTGGCAAAAATCATTTAGAAAGTCAAAATAGTCGAGTATCGACCTTCATCGGTGTCGGCCGATGAAAGCTTTTCTTTCCTATGAACAGTCCCAGGAAGGATTTCGTCGAAGACCGATCCATTCGGTTTCGACAGAAAAATGTAATAGTAAGCGCCATGCAAATCGAGAAGTACAATCACCAACCTCTGACCCCCAATATATTTTAAGAATCATTATTCTCAAATACCACCTAATATCAGACACTTTACAAAAGGGAAAAATATCAACAGAACAACAGTACCACAACGACGATTGCAAGATCAAATAATTTGTACAATTTAATGATTTATGATAAGAAAACACGGTCAATTTTCTATTTTGCATCCATAAGGAAGCATAATACATTCAAAATACTTCTGATACTTAGTATTAAAGGGCTCCCACCAAGTCTGTATCACATACAACTAAGCCATGCCGACACCGTGACCAACCGGTCCGTTAATAGTGAAAAGACGAGTATCATTACAACAAAAGAGCAAGAAAAAGATAATTTTTCCCAAACATCACTCAGGAGAATGCGAGGCACCAGATTGTTCGTTATGCCTCCCCACACGCAAATATTTCTCAGGTTTGCTACTCACGCCCTGCACTATGTTCTTTTCTCCCACCGCCCACTGCGCCTCGTGCAATTGCACAATTGTATCTTGTGCTTCTCAAAGCTATCTCTGCAGCCAAACCATACTTCCTACGCAACCCTGCGACGATAGTATCTCCCAATCTTTTGCTGCCAACTGACACCGTAACTCTATATTATCTTGGTAGAGTTTGGCTATCACAAGTTTAGCTGGCTCTAATTGTTGAGTTGGGCTCTCGATGGGAGAACCTGGTGTTTTTTCTTGTCGTCTCCCGCTTCCTCTACCAGTAGTCCCAACCGTCCACGACCAGTTGGTAGGCATCGTAGACCCCTCAGGGGCTAGACATACACCTAGCTTGACCGAAAGGTGGTTTTCCTCCCCTTTGCTTGAATTTTTCCCATGCCTTCCTCTTCTCCGTAGTTTCTAATCATGAGAAGGTGCGTTTACCAGCATACATTTCTCAGATGCACCCTTTTCAGCTTCAATCTCCGTTGAGGATGCTAACACCTTCTCTGAGCCAAAACCTACACCTCCTAACTTTCAAGGACGTGGGAAGCTGACCAGAAAGAATTCTAGGCACGTTGGGGCTCGGACCTAACACTTCGACTACCTCGCGGACCCCGTTCCGTGTTTGGAGGGGATCCCATTACGCAAAAACGTAGCAACTCGATTGTCCGCAGGTGATGAAGGCCATCTACACGGGACTTCACCAAGATGAATTCACCAGACCGAAATTCCAGAGAATATAAGCTCGACATAAGCGTAAGATTTCCCACAGAACTCCCAGAATTTATAGAAAAACAAAGGAGCGAAACAGAGCATGCCAGTGCAACACTCGCGCCTCGTGACATGGTGTTTAAAGACTCGATGCACCACAACTTCTTGATGGATGCAATCTAGAGCATGTAAACATCGTTGATCGGAGTTACAGAGAACGCTCGGTACAATCCTTTCGATCTTTCTCTAGACCTCCATTATTTAACGAATGATGTTTTACACGCTTGATAATACGGATTCTGGGGGCATTTAACAGATTTTTTTTATGGTGTCTGACCTTTTGGGAGTATACACGTGCATGCTCACCTTCGACGTCTCTTTTCAGCCCCAAAGGTCAAATAATTACTACGACGATTTAAAAAAAAAAACGATCATGGATGTCGTACTTGATTTTCCACTCCATGATACACAGACATAATTCATTTAACCAAAAGGAGCGACAGCTTCGGCTAGGTCATCACAGATCATACGAAGGAGCGATTGAGATCACATAAGTATTAAATGATTGAGACTAGTGGGCTACACAGGTGCGTATTATTCTTTTTGGTTTACTTATGTCTTATCATAGGTTGCTTAAATCGCTAAACTTCCTCTATCTTGATTTGTAGGAAATAATCCTCCCCGATTACTGAACAAAGCTCATCCTATGGCCTCGCCGAAGGACTCATAAGGAACACTGAAGTTGGATCATCGGTGCAATAAGGGATTCTGAGCTCCCTGAATGTGGCACCCCCGATAAGTTTATCGACTCGAGCGAGGTGGTCAAGTTGTACGCCGAACAAGACTCACTATGGACTGAAGAATGTGCAAAGGTAGTCGATGCGAAGCCAAGACAAGTGCAACAATTCACGAAATACTCGATCAGAGCTCGGACCATGTTACAACTACTAAACACCAGTTTGGTAAAGTATCGAACACATGCAGTAGATATCAGAGGAGTATATGCAGCCCCAATGGAACATCATAGGTTCCCATGGGCCCAAACCTATGAAGATATGTTTATCAGTTGGTCTGAATATGAAGAAAGTCATATGTTTCAGGAAATATCCCAGATGAACTGTTAAAGAAACTGTTGGATGACCGCGCCATGTGGCCATTTTGGTTTGGTTCAAACTATACTTAGCCGTTAATTTCGGTTGAATTTTATATTATAAATAGAGACATTGACTGATTACACAAGGGTCGATGGTTGTTGTAAGAACTCTTTCTTTTTTTTGGTTGTTAAGAATTATTTTGAGACTACTATGAATAGAGAAGTCCTTTTGGACCAAAGACAAGCTATTTTCATCAGATGTGTATGACTGGACTTGGAGAAGAACTATTTCCTATCATGTTCCATGAATAATGCAATAAATGAATAAGAGTAATCGATTATGTTGTCAAGTTATCTGGTGCAACGTTTTGATGTTCTTTTCTTTAATGATGAAGATAAATTGTTGTGTTGTTATGTGATGAATGTTATGGTAGATGAATTATTTTGCTTACCCTGATCTTGATTACATATGTGTTTTCTTTCTGTTAATTAGTTTTCTCACACAATAATTGGATGTTCATTTGGTTAATGTATTAGTACTAGGCCCTTTGACATAGAATCATTGTCTGCATGTTTGAGCAGTGGGTTATGCCAAGCTCAGCCTCTTCCCAGTAGTTGAAACTCAGTCTTGTTACTTGTCAAGTTGGCTTATGCTGGCTTGCATCTCCCAAACTAGTCCCACCCAAGAGAAAAATACAGAAAACAAAAGTCCTACCTGAAGGGAGAGCCTTCACAAGAAAACACAAAGCCCATCAATAAATTGGTCAGATCGCAAGATCTGGAGAACCATTCCATCTTAAAGGCTACAGAGTATAATTGGGCCTCGGTGGTGAGTTTGGTTCCTGCTGTTGAATCAAGGAATTTAAGACCCATCAACAGTTCCCTAATCAATCTATATTAAGGAAGGTGGTTTGTAGCTTTGGATATTGTCTATTGGCCCACTTAATCTAGATATCAAAGGCGATGTGGCATACAGTAAGGGCAAGGTATGGATAGATTTGAAAGGCCCTATATGTTGGTTTAATATAGGTGTAATGAAGCAAGCTTCATTATGTTCAATAAGGCCCCTTCCATACAACTAGGTCGACCTATTTGAAAAATATTGAAAGGTCTTTTGCTTCTTACCAAAGTGTCTTTCTTGGTAAAATTGCGAGAAAAATTGATGAAAAGCTTAAAGTCATGCTTTAAAACTATTGAGAAATTTCTAGTGATCTTTGTAACTTATTTAGTCTTAATCAGTGCATGGAGTTCCAAAAACAGCTTGAGTTTTCCTTCCTTGTACAAATTTACCATAATTTGTTTTAGCCGCAAAGGACATCTGCATGGTAAAGGCTAAAGTTCAACATAGGGTGAGCCATGTCAAGAGTTAATTCTTGTAGACAACTCGTATTTACTATAAGACGAAAATTGCCTTTTTTCACTTTGGAAGAGTAGAATGTGTTCTTTGTATATGTCAGAAAGTGTTTCTAAGAGTTGAAAGGAAATCATTGCATTACTTCTTCTCTAGTGCCTCAACTCTCTTTTTTTGTGGTGTTGCTTGATTTGACTATCTCTACCTTCATTGTTATACTATATTACATAGGTTTTATCCATTATGGGTTCACTTCCATTCTATTATGATATCATGTTTTATATTTACTTTAAGTTTATTCCTTTTAAGGAGGAAATTCCCTAGGCATTTCTTACCTTGCTACTATTATTTGATGTATTTTTCTAGTTCCATTGACCTAGTCATTAGTTGACAAATTTCTTGCTAGTTTTACCATATGGATAATAAATCATGTGTTCTTGGTCATATTGTCTTTGTTTCTAAAATCTCAATGAATATAATTTTGCAGACTTGTTAATGTGTTAAACTATATCCATTTATGCAATCTGGATTACATGAATGCCACCTTTTGATTATTTCACAGGAATGATTGTCACATTAGCTTTGATAATATGGAATGGACTAATGTGTGTCACACTAGTTGTATTTGTGCTTTCAGGTAGCATGGAACCTGGATTTAAAAGGGTAAGTCTTACATATGAAAAAAAAATTTGAGCAATGCAAATTATATTAAACAAAGGAACTGATTTGTTTGTTGATTAGGTGTACTTATCAATCTATTCAACAACTAAGAGCATGTTACTCTTTGTTTTTAATTTTTGTTTTGGTACCAATTTTCCCATATTTATATTGTATAGAGATGTTGTATATTCAAACATTCTAAAGAAGAGTTATATGTACCTGCCATAACTTGTTCAAGTCTTCAATGGGATACTCCTCGGTGTACCTTCCAGAACTTGTTCAAGTCTTCAATGGGAGACAATCTCTTTGTGGTTCTCTTGGTTTTCATGAAATTTTCCTATGTGCCTTGAAGAAAGGAAAGAGTGATTTGTAGCTCATTACTAACTATGATTTTGATAATTTTGCTCATTTTTCTCATTTCACAATATCTCAAATACCTATCTCTACTTTTTTTTTCCAAGAAAAACCTTGCAGAGAAACTCCCAAGAACTTCCTAGCATTTTCAGATTGTACCCAGTGAAAACCCATAAATTCATTTATTATGATGCCTAAAATGGTAGGGACATCGAGTAAGGCACACAACACAAGCAACCAACATGCAGAATTGACCCTGAGACCTCTTGCATGAAGCTGAAAGCACTCAACCACTTGAGATATCCCACTACAATAAATATCCATGTTTACTTTCTGCACTATGCATAATCTTTTTCAACCCTACATCTTTCAAATTGAATTGGTTAATAACCCAATATACTTTTGTGTGAAATTTATATATTCTATGTTTCAACATTTTCATTTGGAGTGCCTTTAAATTTCAAATATATGTAAGTTTGTTTCTATGGTGATTTAAGATATTTATATCAAGGAAGATTGAATGGGAGAATCCCTCTGGCGAAAAAAAAAAATTGTTATTTCAACTTATATGTCAGGAATGGCAGTGAAACCAATTACTCAAGGGTTCTATTATTAGGCTACAAGGCATTAAACCAACAATTGAGAGATGACATAACCATATGGACCTGGTCATATGTTTATGTTGTCTTTACGATGGTTGTTGAGCTTACATTTCATTTATTTCCTCTTTATGTTCATCAAGAAATAATTTTTAAATGTTTTTTCTTTCTTTTGTTTCTGAACACCAACTACTTCCTTGAGACTGGAGGGTTTAGAGGAGAAAATTGGCGCTACATCTTTATTTTGGAAAGGACAAGTTGTCTTTAAAAATGACTACATAGAAACCCTAGCTCTTCTCCCTCTTTCTTCTCTGACAACTTAGTAGGTCATCTTATAACAAACATTTGACATATATGATTTCTTATTTTTTAGTAGCATATCAAAGCTGTTATGTCATTTCACCTACAAATGGAGATTTTTTTCATTGATTTCCTTCTAGTTCTCAGGTAGAACCTATGGCATTGTTTGTGTTTGTGGTGATATATCCAAATTAGAGAACATTGGACCAATTTGATTTCATTTTCAAGTTGTAAAGTTATAAATTTGATTTGAACTATATTATTCAATTTGATTATTGTTGCTTCTTATTTTTCACCAAATTGTTTTATGTTATTTCTAAGATGCAAAATAGAGTAAACAACTATGTCATTTCCTTTGAGCTATGAGGACTATAAGTTCCCAGTCATATTTATTTTGGTAATTATACTGCTTTAAATAGTTCAATTTTGATAAACTATATCCTTTTTGCATGGTGATATATTGTTTTTGCATATGAGTAAAGCACCCATTCGTGCAGGAGAATTCGTTGTGTTTCATGTTGATGTATGTATCTCTACTATGTTTCTTTACTTTATTTAATATAATTTTGCACATTATAATCCTCTTGTTGTCAAATGTTTAGATCCTTTATTCAAATAAGCAAAAATTTTGAGCAATTTATTTGGCTTATGTTGAATGCACATCTAATGAAAGGGTTGAGCTTGTCTAAGTTGTTATTGAATATGTTTTTGATATGCACATGCACATGGTGGGAAATGTGAGATAATTCTTGACATCGAGCACTTAAAATCTAACTGGCACAATAATTGTACGTTTATGTATCACCATGTTGCCCTTCTTTGGAGAACTGCACTTTTGATATCAGAAAAGATAAAAGGTTAGCATATACAAAGCTAAATAAATGCATATTTTTGTAGAAAATGCTTACTTTAACTACTAAGTTTTAATATATCACATGTACTTTAACATTTTATAAAAAAAATTGGGTTGCAAGGGAAAACAACCAAGAGCACTAGCCTTGAGGGCACAAATGGTATTAAAATCTAATTAAAAAATTCCATAGCTACCACATCTAGTAAAAAGGGATCAAAGAACAAAATGCCCCAAATTTCAAAAAACAAAGAGTGCTTTCATGGCAAGCACAATCAACACACAAGTTAACAATGATATTACAAAAACACAATATTATGCAGTTTATAGAATCAATCTAGTGTTGGAGGATCATCCTTGTCATTATTGCATGGGCTTCCCTGTCCCTTGATCTAAGGCTCAAGCTTTGGTGCATCAAATTCCCATCCTTCATTCTCCAATTGTGGTGGATTATTGGCTTCGATCATTTCTAGGGAGAACATAGGTAACTTGTGATTTAGTAGTTGGTTCTAAGAAATTTGAGGCTATTTGTGTTGGTGCTCTCAATGCTCCTCGAAAACCCAACTAACTATGTCGTTGTGTTGGCCTTCACTCCTCTAGGTTTGTATTTTGAACATGACAAGGGAGTCAAAGAAGGTGCAAAAGGAACCCCACTTAATGTTATAAGGGGTTTCACCCCAATAATTAAGATGCTTTAAGAGATGAGAAACATCTAACTCAACTTTTTGGACCCTCATGATGATCTCCAAAGAAACATCAACACACACAACTACCTTTCCAACTTAATAAAAATACAATAGAATACAAAGTTACGCTTAGTTTTATGTTTGGCTGAGATGAGGAGAAGATCCTAAAAATCTCAATGTTGTGAAATATTTCTTGCCATATGGGGCACCTTGGGTAATATAGTTCCTTAGAACCATCTTTCAGGTTTACCCACCGAGTATAATACATTTTAGCATGAAGAGCTTGACCTCGAATTATAGATATTGAGATTGCCAATAGCATCACAATCTCTTTGAGTGCAACCCAAACTCGAGTTAATTTTGTTAAAGCTATTGTAACCTTAAAAATTGGCCCACCAAGAATCTAAGGGACTTTATCTTATAGGCATTGAGAAAGAGTATCAAACAAGATCAATAATACATATGGGTGGTTATGAGAATCTTTGCACAAAATGAGTCAGCAAGGTCATGGACTTGGTGATACATTTCTCAATTTGCTTCTCAGCCTTCTATATTACCATATCTCAAAGCTCATTGGTGGGGTATAGCAAGCCTTTTGACAGAACTCTGTCAATTTTTGTCTCATAGAAATCCTTTTAATGGAAGTTGGGGAACCCCTTAGGGGAAATTCTAAGAACATGCCTCAAGGGGATTGGAATCCTGGTGGCCACTAAACCCACCACCTCCTTCGCAAATAATCATTGTTTTATAATTGAATAGATCAACCTTGGAAAACACAATAAGAACATTGGCAAACACAGCCCCTTATGCTTGCAACATTGTTTGGAGGAGGGACAAACTATGTTTATTTTCCAAAAATGTAAAATGAGTATATTATAGTTTAATGAATATATTTTCCTATTATTAAATATGGTTTTATACTTTATCAAAAAATTCACCAAGACTTCATGACGTTTTATATTTTAGTAAAACATTTGTCGGGATTTTACAAGATTTTATAACTCAGTGAAAGATTCACCAAGATTTTACAAGATTTTATAATTCAATGAAATATTCTCCAATATTTTACAAGATTTTAAAATTGACTAAAAGATTCAACAAATGATTATATATACATGTTACATTATTGATCAAATAAATTTCATTTTTTCCTGTGTCATGGGGATTCGCCCATTTATTATACATATAAGTTTGGGGGGGTTCTTAAAATCACCCTTGGTGATCTTGTTTAAATCTATGTATTTGATACACATTCACCAATTCCCATCCTTCTTGGATACTATGATGATAGGTGACCCACAAGATGAAGTGCTTGGTCGATATACTCCCTGCTCCAATAGTTTATGCAATTGTTGCTTCACTTCATCTACTTCTAGAATAGATTATCTATACAAACCAATATTTGGTTATAGAAAGTCATGTAGAAACTATATATTTTTCTCCACTTCCCTCTTAGGTGGAAACCCTCTGGGCTCTTGGAACACTCCTCTATATGCCTGCAAAAATTCCTCCAACTTTTTTTCTGTTCTTTGTTACATCTCTCTAGAAATGCATTTACTCTTATCGATTCCTCCCTTAATTGATTCTCTCTTAAGAAAAGAAGTATGTACTTCTTACTAAAATTGATCAAATTTTTGGCTCGGTTATCACTTGCCCGAGAGATATTTGACTTGCCTTTGTGTGATTTGATGATGTAAGAATTCCCATCCTTGATCAAGCGATACTAGTTTTCTCTACACATGAAGATCACATCCCTCGTATACATGTAGGGACTTCCAAACACTACACCACACACATGGAGGGGTACTACATCTAACTCCACTTCATCAATAAAATATGCACCTATGGCAAACTTGATCTTACACTATTTAGTGACTTTGATCTTTGCATCCTTATTCACCCATCCCAATGGCTATGGGCTTGGATGATCATGGACCTCCAACCCAGTCTTGTTGACTAAATTTTCTACTATGTGGTTAGCTTGTGAACTAGAATCGAATAGAGCATCCAACTCTGTCTTTTTGACCTGAACATTAATATGGAAGAGTTTTGGCATCTCCTTCTCTTACTTTTGATGAAGGCTACCCAGATTCACCTCCTTTTTCACTGAAGTGTAGAAAATATTCTCATCCATATCTAAGCTACTCTCTACCTGATTGCATGAATCATTTTCTAGCCTGCTCTTCTTCTTGACATCCTTCTTACTATTCTTTAGATTCAACTCAAGATTTATCTTCCAACACTTATCTTCGATGTGATCATCGATATTGTAGTGGTTGTGTTATCACATATAGTTTTCACGGGCAGCAGGTCATCCAAGTCCGTGGTCTGCATAGGAAGTGTCTGAGCGCAACATGCAGAGCAACTCATTTTTGGCTTAAAATACAAACAGATAGGTTGAATTTTGTCAACTGTGGAGATTCGAGCAGCATTCTAGATTAACGATCCCCGGGTATTCAAAATTTCAAAATTGCACGAAGTATAGTGCCATGAGAAAGGCCGAAGCCCAAAGTTCCAAAGAAGATCTCGATCGTCAAATCGAAAAGGGAACATCTAATCCATTGATTTGAAAAGGGAATACTTGAGCCATTGATCGTAAATCCTTGCCCTGTTGGCATGTTTTACAGGCAGAGTATTCTTATCATTGATGGCAAGATCAGAGTGTGCATCGATGGCAAAATAGAAACAAAGTAACCTCAAGAGAGATGGCGTACTCAGGATCTCTGGAGGATCAAAGGTCGAGGCCTTTGACACTTTGAAATTCTTCTAAGTAAGGAGGATGCGTGAGCGTGGGCAAAGAAGCAACAGTGATCGTCGGATCCAAGAGAACCTGCACGTTCGTTAAAGTGATAGGAGAAGCGGGCCTTCAAAATCCTAAAACAAGCAAGATCAGAAGTGTTGGTATGACTTCACTTCAGAGTTTTGGATACTATAAAATTGAGTGGTGAGACCCTTCAACACTGGAGTTATGGAATCCCTAAATCTCGAAATAGGCACTTAAATGAGGAGTTTCGGGTACCAAGAGTTGGAAGAGTCTAGACTCTTCATCGTCAGGAAACATGAAGTCACAAAAAACCGAAATGAGAAATCGCGAAGTGACAAAGACTCGCTACTAGGATTTTGGATACCGAGAGATGGAGAGGTCAAGAACTCTCAACATCAGGAGTCCCGAAATGCGAAATCCTGAAAACCTGAAATAGGCGCATCACTCAAAGTAATGGATGTTGGGATTTCAGATACCAGGAGATGGAGAAGTCAGAGACTCTCAACATCAGGAGTCCCGAAGTGCCGAAAAGAGAAACGCCAAAATTCCAGAAGCAGGCACATCATATCGGGATTTCAGTTACTGAGAGATGGAGAAGTCATATACTCTCATCATAAGGAGTCCCGAAGTGCCAAAATGCAAAATCCTGAAACAGACATGTCAGCAAACCATGTCAGCTAAGGACACGTGGCACAATTAGGCAATGACAAGTGTCAAGATGATTCAACATTTCAGGCACATGTAAGTCACGAATCAGAGTGACACGTGGTAGCTATTTGACACATGTCAATCCACGTGTGACGTCAGCAGGTCCACATCACATCGAAACTTTCTATTTCGGGGTTCTACATAGCAAGAAAAAACTCCACCATCATGATGTCCCTAACTCCGAAATGCTGAAAGGGACCATTGTGAGTCTCAAAAACTCAAAGGGAAAACGCCAAAATCTCGTCAACCGTCCATCTCAGTGGGTTATGTGAACTGTCAGATCACTTTGGAGATTTTGTGATCATGATTTTTGTAATGTTGGACTCACGATGACTCGAAAGGGAAAAACGCTGAAATCGTGAAATGAGAAACCACGATCTAATATGAATTGTTGATCAAAGGGAGATTGTAGACTGTTGATCCGACTCCCTTTCAAAGTTTCGGTTACTGGGAGATGGAGGGGTCAAGGCTCAAGACCCTTCATCATAGGAATGCCGAATTGTCGAAAAGTCGAAATGCGAAACACAGTTAGGCTCAGCAAGAGGTCACATCCCTTGGTCACATCGGCAAAAGTTGGGGGAAGGAGCTAAGCTCCTTTTCGGAGCTTCGGGGGTCGGGAAATGGATAGTACTAAATTCCTCCACCACAGGGATCCTGAAATGCCGAAGTGCGAAATGGCGAAATAAACGCAAGATTCTATGAATTCAATCCAACGATGCAGGTGAAGTTGAATAAGATCACAGGGCTACTGTTGCGCTTCTTAGTGTAACAGCTAGAAACAAATGATGGTCTCTACCAGAGGACTCTAAGAGGCCTCAGTGTGATCACCAGAGAAGATGAAGAGTCTCAAGGCATATTCCAGTGGAATGAAGTCTGTAGTTGAAAATAGAAAGGATAAGCTCGTCTAAGATAGAGAATACGATGAGTCTCAACTGCCAGAGAAGCTGAGAAATATAGAGAGAACACCCAGTGATGATGAATGTGTGAGTGAAACTGCCAGAGAAGTTGAGAAGTCGTAATGATGATCAGATAGAGCACTCACTGTGAAGATATGCAGAAGCATTGCACATAGCGCATGTAGAAGGGACAGAGACGATAATAATGGAGAATAAAGAAGAGATGGGTGTCGTTGTTGTTGGGTGTGATTGAGGTGTTAGAAAGGAGGCAGAGCGCAGCAACAGAAATGCATAGAAGAGGAATGGTGCATTGAAGGGACATGGTGCAGAGAGCATAAAAAGAAGAAGAACAAAAAGTGCAAGGGGTGTGCAGAAGACACTAATGAAAAAAAAGCAGAGTAGTGTAACAGAATAGCGACAAGGCTGGTAAGCCATTGAAGAATTGTATCTCGCTGTAATAAGTGTTAGTAACAAATAATTTATATTTCAGGGTGGTTGTGAGGTGCTAGGGAGGAATGATGTCCTCAAAGGTTCAAGTGGGTGCTTGAACACAGAGAGTTGATGCTTCCTTCTAGTTGGTGCTAGAGAAACCAGGGAGTTGGTGCTTCCTTCTAGTTGGTGCTAGAGAAACCAGGG
>JASDQU010032657.1:7879-21401 GCA_032191745.1 Picea mariana | reverse complement strand
GGAAACATATCTGAGGTGCTTTGCCTCTGAAAAACAACACCAGTGGGCTCAATGGTCACCCCTAGCCGAATGGTGGTACAACACTACATACCATACAACCACTCGCATGACTCCTTTTGAAGTAGTATATGGACAAAAGCCACATTTAGTTCTCTCATACTTACCGGGTACCTCGAAGGTCCAGGCGGTTGACCAAACACTTACGGTCCGAGAGGATATTCTTCATACCCTTAAAGAGAACTTGGTCATGGCATAGAATCGCATGAAGCAACAAGTAGATCAAGGTCGCTCTGAACGTCAATTTGTAGAAGGGGATTAGGTGTTTCTGCGACTGCAACCATATAAGCAAATTTCCCTCAAGGCTGAGTATTGTCAGAATCTAGCACCCAAATTTTATGGTCCTTACACAGTTCTCAAGCGTGTGGGACAAGTCGCATATCAGTTAGCTCTGCCCAGTCAGTCGAAGCTACATCCTGTTTTTCATGTTTCATGCTTGAAGAAGGTGATTGGAACCAGGTGTCGAATTCAAACCAACCTTCTAGAGTTAGCTCAAGAAGGTTCCATTTGGCTATAGCCCGAAGCAGTTTTGGACCAGCGTGAGCGTCGCCTGCGTCAGAGAACCACCAAGGAAGTGCTAGTACAGTGGAAAGATATGACTCCAGCAGATGCCACTTGGGAACCAACTACTATTCTGCAGTAGTTTCCACATCTCAAGCCTTGAGGACAAGGCTATTTTAAGGGGGCAGACATGTTAAGGTCCTAACCCGCACATAGGTAGATCAATGTATTTGGATGTAATAAAGGTCAATATTAATAAGGCCTTTCAATAAAATAGAATAAGGCAGATGTAAGAAGACCTAATGGAAGCTTTCGCTTCTAGAATGATCTTCCTCTAGATGCTTCTCTTAATAGACATATTTAGTATAAATAAGGGTCGAGGGTATGAAAACCCTAGCTTGGAGATTATTGTAACAGAGCGCTACTCAATTGGAGGTTGCCCCCTCGAAGAGGCCTGTGAACATTGCTTTCTGAATCAAAGTGCTTTTTCAGTTGTTGTTCTCATATTATTTCTGTGTTATTGTTGAGATTATGCTGGTTATATTACTATTATTCTGCCATTTCTAGCATTTTATTTCTGTTCTGCGTATTTGTTATATTTGGTATCTTACATATTGAGGCACATGCCTATAATCCAAGGGATTCAAAGGCTCTTTCATTGCAAAGAATTAGCTATGTTGCAGGGATGACATTCTTTGCACATAAGTGAGTGGAGAGTTATGTGAATCCCAATAGATTCAATAGCCATGAATCATATAGAGGATACATGGCCCAAAAAATTCAAGGATGAAGTACGAAGTCTACGACTCAGCATATCCATGGATGGAGTCAACCCATATTCCCACCAAAACACCAACTATTCTTTTTGGTCTATAGTAGTGATCGATAAGAATATCCCCCCATGGTTGTTCATGAATAATGAACATCTTATGTTGGCTCTTATAGTCCCTGGTAGAAGACAAGTGAAGACTATGGATGTCTACCTACAACCATTGGTATATGAATTGAAGAAATTATGGGAAGGGATACATGTATACTATGTATCAAGACCCATCAAAACGTAGAGGAATTTTATGTTGTATGGCATATGTGCTTACACCACACATGATTATTCAATATTAGGAGTTTTCTATGGTAAATTACATGTTTATTGATTTGTTTATATACGTAACAATATTTTTTGGCATATTTAATTCACTGCGATTGTTATGATCTTCAATGATAATGTTCTGTATACATTAATAATTTCGTAGGTCTTGTAACAAAAGGGTATCATGGATGTAAATGTTGTGGAACTTCTTTGAAGGTTAGGTGGTCCAACCAGCTACAAAATCCAATATACGATTGCTCTAGGGTATTCCTCCCAGAACAACACCCTTATAGAAGAGAAACATCCACTTTCAATGGTAAACCAGAGAGAACCCAAAGGCTTGCAAAATGACACCAGCAGAATGACTTAGAGAATATGAGAGAGAGAAGGAGAAGGAGATTACAAAAATGTTCGATTCAAATGGGGAGCCTATGTGTGATGATCCTGAATTCTTCGACACCTATGTTGAGAAATTTTTTATTGGGATGAAAAGGAAAATTGTCTTTTATGAGCTCCCATATTGGGAGCATATTAAGATTTCCCACTTACTAGATCCCATGCTTATATTTAAAAATGTTTAATATTTTTTTATGGAGGCACATATCATCAAAAGAAATTGACACATTGGATGTTAGGAGAGATCTTATTTCTTAAAAAACTAAAATGAAACATTGACCAAAAAAAGAAACTAGAGGAGAGGCTGGTCCCTCTTGGTCTTTCAAAGAAGGTGATGTCCCATGGATTTTGAAGAAAGATGACCTTTCTTTGAAAAAGGAAGTTATATTGGGTGTGAAGGTCCCTTGTTTATAGGAGTCTTCACTACGACGTCACTTCATTGTGGAATACCATTTTTCAGGGTTTAAATCACATGACCATTTGAACCTTCTAAGAGTATGTATGTCAAAAACATGATTTTATTATTTGTTTTAATTTTTATGCCATGGGATAAAACAAAATTAATTTTGTATGTGTTTACTTTGTAGTGTCATTATCCTCTGCTCGTGCGTGGCTGTGTGAACCACGACTTCCTTGAGGACATATGACGTGCCATATTTAAATTATCTGCATTTGTACATTGGGTCACATCAAAGGACATTCATATGGATAGAATTCCACGGTGGCGTCAATAAATAGTTGATATTGTTTGTATGTTTGAGAAGGAACTACCGACGAGTTTCATGGACTTGCAAGTTTATATTATAATTCACCTACTATATGAGGTTGAATTAGTCAGACTGTTCTCTTGTCATTGGATGCTCTTCTTAGAGAGGTACATGAATAAATTGAAAGGATTTGTTCGACAAAGGGAAAACCCCAAGGGGTCTATGGCAAAGGGGTACATATCATATGAGTATTTCTATTATGCTAGTGAGTAAATCAAGCATATCGACAACACACCATGTGCGGTGATTTGGGATGATGAAAAGGATGAAGACAAAAGATAAGGGGAGCTTCTCTAAACGAATGGAAAATGATGCTTGATAAAGAGTAAGTGACTTATCATTTGTCAAATTTCTACACAATAATTATTCACATTGAACTTCATAATGCATATTTTGATCTCATACGTACTATATGTTGGCTTGATTTCATGAATATATACATCAGCGAATTTAGAAATTGATGCCATCAATAACTTCATTCTTTAAAATTCAAAGGAAACACAATCGTGGGTCACATTGTATGAACATACGAGGAGGAAATGGGACAGTGATAGGAAATAATTCAGACGATTGAATGGTAGAAGCATGCCCCATCTTGATCATTTAAAATAAATATGCCATTGATATGGCCCAACAATTGGGTTGCTAACCAAGTCAGAGAGAAATACAGTGCATCCGGTCGTTACCCGCGTGCTGAAGAGGATGCACTAAACATAGGGATTAGATGCAACAACTTGGTAATAATCTTTTTGTGTACATTTTAACTTTATAATGCACCTTTGAATTGTAACATGTATATTATTTTATATTTTATTGGTCGGGTTATTAGACACATGACATTGTGATTTTTCACTTTTTTATAGGTACATTTGTTCCCACTATGTGGGCATATGGACATCATTTTCACACAGAGGATGCCAATGATGGACACATGAAACAAGACCGTGGAGTGGAATTCGAGTTTGACCAATCTAGTCGTGCTAGACACCACGATCAAAACCTAATACAAGGGGAAGTTAGGTTACATTGGAAAGATACAAGAGATCATTCGAGTGGACTTATCTTCTTTCCAATGTGTTATTTTTAGGTGCAAGTGGTGGGGCACCTTTGATCAGAATAATGTAAAGGAAGATCACGATAGTGGGATGATATGTATCAACTTTAGAAAGATGTGGGATGAAGCTAAGGAGCCTTATGTTTTCCCAAAACACTGTAACCAAGTGTTTTTTAACTCAGATGTGTTGGATAGAGATTTGTGGTTTGTATTAAGACACGACCCTAGATCAAAACATATTTTTGAGAACACCAATGTTATCATGCCAAGAGAGGAAGATAATCAGGGTGATGACAACGAAGAAGGATATGTACATGTTTTATTTCATCATTTATATTGTTGTTGTATCTTTTTGTTATTTTTATTTCGCTAATTATATTGTTTTTTATTCATATTGTGATGGAGGAAATGGAAAGTTAATTATAACAAATCTTTGAACAATTTTAATTGGTTAACAATCAACTTGATGCGTAGTGTGTTTGCTTTTCAAATTATTTGTGATTGCATGGAAACCGATTGATTGAAATAAAATTTTATATTGTTATTTGAAGATATTTATATGTCATTGCATGTTTAATATAAAATTTTAAGAATTATTTTCATGATAACGTTATAAAAACATATTTTTAGAAAAAAAAATTCGAACATTTTATAGTTGGCATTTTATATAATTGGTAAAATTCGCAAAGGTTTTTACACTTAAAAATAAGTATTTCCAATTGTGAAATCCTGAAAAATGTCAAACCAGTTGAACTTTTAATGGGATGTGAAATTCTACTTTCTTCATATAAAGTTTTATGATGTTGAAACCACTCTCAAACATCTTGGAACAATTAATGACAATGCTAACATTTAACTAAAATCATAGAAAAGTCTTTTCCTTGTAGGAGAAATATGTCAAGTTTGAAGTATTTAAGAATTTAATATTACTAGTAGTTGCCAAAATACACATCTGAGAAATTGTTTTTTTTTTTTCTCTTTCAAAAAGGCCTCAAGATGTTAGAAGTTTGACCCTTTATCAACATGTTATTGAAACATTGAGATCTAAAAAAGAGTTTTCCAAAACATTGTTTCGTTGTCACAATGGTGTTAGAATTCTGATGTGTATAAAAGGTGGCATCTATCCATTTTTTAACAATCCTCTTACCCTTGGACACACTCAAGCACTTGTATAAAACACTTTTGTTAGTGATATGACTTTGATCCTTAAATCTCTTAGGGAAATTTTAAGATTTGCATTGTATCTTCTTGCTTGAGCATTTGAGTTATGAATATATTTTAAACCATGCATGAGTTATAATTTTTTTTTTTTAATTATATATATATATATATGAAACGACATATAATTTTATAGTTGGAAATGTGTTTAGATATTAAATGGTAATATTTTAATTTAAATAGTTTCTATTTATCCTAATAATCTATGTTGATATTAGAAGTAATAATATGTTTGATATGCATGTTTAATAGTACAATCTTTTTGATGATATGTTAACATGATGATTCAAAAACTGAGTTTATGTTAATGTATTTTGTAGATTTAAAAATAAGATTATATAAAAATGTGGTTTATAATTTAAAAATTAAATTTCTAACATGTTTTTAAAGAACATATTAATGCTATACCAGTTTAAAAAATAATAACTAAGCTTACAATGACATTAATGTGAATATTTTGAAATATAATTAGATGTAATATATGTATATTGTTTAATTACAAGTTTGTGAGACTCAAAATTTGAGTCATCAAGACAAAGATGAAGTTTATTTTTTTCATTAATTTTATATATTAGTATTTCATAAAATAGTTTATAATTTTCTAATAAATAACATCCTTAATAATTTTAAATAAATTGAATTAAATTTATTATTTTATTTGTATTAGTATATTAATGGATTGTTTAATTACTAAATATATAATTATAATGAAGTGTGATGTTTTTCATAACGATCCAAGTACTATATGGTGTTATTTAAATTTGGTTTTTGTAATAATTTTGTTTTTAACTAAAGTGTTTGTTATTTGCATACTTTTCTCATTGCTTTTGGAATTATTTAAATTATGCCCCCAATGTTGACTAAAACCACAATTAATGAAGTAATTTAAAAATTTGATAGCAATCAACTTACAAAATAATGACAAAAATAACAATAGGAAGATTTGCATCCATAAAATTTTAGGGCCAATAAAATGCTTATCATTGGAGATCATAACTTTTTATAATAACAATTTTTAGTGTAGAAAAGTCTATTAAAAAGGAGTAAATAGTACAATGGAAAATAACATTTATTCATATGTAATTTGTTTTTTGAAAAATAATTTAGTTAGAATGAATATGTATGAACTATCTATGCAATAGAAAAATGTTTATGGTAATTTTACAATGACAGTTTCAACCATATTGAACTTTGTAATTTATAAAAATATCTTTGCATTTTTTATTTAAATTAAGTCTTTATGTTTCATATATAAAATTTTRATATAAGTTCACCAATAAATAATCTATAATAAATATCATTTAATAAAWATAAACACCATGATGATAACCATCTAACAAACATAAACATCATCTAAAATACACATTTAAATTCGCTAACATCATCTAATTATATATATCTCTAGCACATATAAACATCATTARTTAGCTATCACACAAATCTAATAATCTAAGARGGCATCATCATTGTGATCACATCTAACAAAACACAATCATTGTCTAACATCATCATGACATACATCTAACACACATAATTTAACATACACATCTATCAAGCACATTTAATAAACATATGTAACATGGCCTAACAATGTACACATCAACATCAACATATAAATTAATTAAGTACATCATCATGATCAACATGAAAAATGCACATCTAATGAACATTGTTATAACATATGCATCTATCAAACACATTTAACAAACATATCTAACATGACCTAACAATATACACATCAACATCAACATATAAATTAAGTACATCAACATGAACAAGTCAAATAACTATTATAACATATCTGATCCAACCGATGTGATAATTATATCTACAATAGTAGTGGAGGCCTAGTCTGTAGTAGAAGATGATGGATGGTCAGGAGGAAGTAGGAGATCATGAGGTGGTTGGTCGACTCTATGAGGAGAAGTAGGAGGTGGAGGATGAGGTGGTCGGTCAACTCTGTAAGGAGAAGTAAGAGGTGGAGGAGGAGGTGGCTGGTTGACTCTGTGAGGAGAAGTAGGAGGTGGCTAGTCGACTCTCTGATGAGAAACAGGCGGTGGAGGAATAGGTGCTTCCTGCTCATCTGGGTGAGGTGAATGAGGAGGAGGAGGAAGTGGAGAAGGATCATGGACACCCTCATCAGTCGATGGGGTATTGGATGAATGGGTACTGGATGAATGGATACTAGAGGAAGAGTGTGTATCATCAACAACCCTCCTCGCTGCTAGTAGCCTAGTAGCTCCAACGATATGATGCATAAGAGGCATGATATCGTGAAAAATTTCCCTCTAAAGCTCCAAGAGCATAGGATCTTCCCTGATGTCTCATATCAACATAGGGAAGAATTCCACCTCAACCAAAAGTGCACAGATTCAGTCGCCCAACTCCAACTTGAATCTAGTATCCAGCCTACGGTGCATGATGGGTATCTGCACTCGAGGACCTTGACCTATCGTGGCTTCAGGCATCTCCTCATCTGAATTTGGCGGGGGAGGAGGAATGTCCCCAAGGAATGCACCAATATATGAAAAATATATAGTACACAACAATGATTAGATAATTTCACTAAACAATTTAATAAAACACATTAAAGAACATGTTATAATCAACTTTATTCTAATTAAGTAAGACAATAAAATGAAACTAGATTAATTTAAACAAAACACTAATATTACTTCTAGCATCTGGTGGCTCATCCAATGTGAAAAATATGTTCGAAAATCCTCACCAATCCAACCCTGTGTAAGGACACGAAACCATCACGAACATGTGATCAACCTCATTGGCTAGTATCCCCAATGTGTCACTGGAAATCCTAGTTGGAAAATCCAGATGGCCCCTCTTGGTTATCATCTCGCCCCACATGTGCATCCGCACCTGAGTCATTGACCTAGAAGGCTGACGAACAAAAGTAGGCCTCGTCTCCGGAAACCTCTCAAAAAATAAAAAAAGCAACTCTGAAGAAAAAGGGAACTTCACCCTCCAATGTATCATAGCACGACATATATCTAGAACTATACAAAACTACCGTAAAAAATGACACACCATCTAATACATCGTGGCCTCTGTACCAAAGAATCAACATAATACAAAAGAGCATAACTAATGCGTTGCCCATCACTGGTAAAGTGTGCAATGGTTGCCACTAATAGTGAGAGGCACCTAACCTCCTTTGCATCGAAATAAGAGATTTGTAGCTATCCACCAGACACCTGAAAATCATCTGGAGAAAGTGCGTCAACCCTAATATATCTCCGAGAGTACATGAGATGACTCTTTGTTGCAACACCGACTGACACATTAGGGAACTAGGGAAAATCCTCCCCTCTCTTGGATAGTCCAGTGATAAAATATATATCCTCCTCAGTGGGATGGTACATCACTGATCAAGACCGACACATAAATCCTATCGATGGACATCCCATCGATGGATCAACTACACCAAGAACCCGGAGTGCCCCTTCAGGGATGTATCCTCCTCATAGTACTTAAGGAGGTCTATATTCAAGAGGACTTGGGTCGCTACAGTAAGAGGGTGAGGGTACAAATCCCTCCCCCTCTCCCTTTCCTCCTAATCCCATACAACATTGTGCATGTTAACCCTTTGCTCTTGCTGGTCTCTCTGCTGACGTCTTTGCATGATTAACATATAAAATACATCAACTTCATACATAAAACATAAAAATCTTTTAGTAAATGAGAATTTTATTTATAAATACAGAAAAAATAACTTTCTTAAAAAAATAAGTAAATTTCATCATCGGTGCACCCAAAAAATAGTCAAGCATTGCTCGCGGTGCATATATTACTTGCGAGCACCATATACGGTGCACACATAACATAACACACCATATAAATTTGTTATATTATTTTATGCGGTGTGTTGTATAACATTACCACACCGGTGCGTTAAGGTTAATCTACACACCGCCTAAAATAATAAAAATTTAAGATCTTAAAGCACCGTAAAACCATTTTTAAAAATTTAGTTACTGAGGTGTGTAGGCTTTCCCGACATGCACCGATGCGTTACAGGAAAGGCGATGCACCACACCAATAGTTTTTTAAAATTTGATAATTATGGTACTTTGGCATTTACGCTCTATTTTTTTACAACGATGCGTTGGGTTATCATTCATGCATCGGTGCGTAAGTTTATCAACACACCACATAAAATATTATATCTGATTTATGCGATGAGTCGTTTAACGTAACACCGCATTGTGTTAACATTATTTCAACGCACTATGAAAAATCAGCTATATTATTTTAGGCGGTGCCTTGGTAAAATGAGGCACTGGTGCGTTAATAATTACCCAATGCACCGGTGCATTAGAGTTTACAAACACACTGCTGAAAAAAATTAGGCATGGTGTTTTGGTGCACCCTGTAAATTTTCAGGGTGCACCGCCCACGGTGCGAGACGAACGACTCAAACACACTGCGCATAATTTTTTATATTTTTAAACAGTGGAAATTTAACTGAATTTTGAATTTTTATCCACTAAAAGTTTAAGTTATAAAGAAATAAAAACATTACCTGGACTTTTCCTCGTCGAGGAGGCATGGTTGCCACAGAGTCCAAAAAACCAATTTTTCCCACCGTTTGGAAAAATTCGAAATCCACGCACTGAGCAATGGACAGAAGGAAGGCAAGCAAGGGAAACATCGACAACAGGGTGCTTCAAAGAGGCAAAAGTTGCACCAGTGCTTGAGAGCTCTACAACACTGAAAATGGTAAAAATAAATATTATGGCCGGTAATTTGTTTTTTATTTAACCATGTTATGGTGCACTCGATTATTAGACGCACTGGTGCGTTAGTATTTAAGTAGCACACTAGAGTATTTTTTTTAAATAACCCTACCACAGTGCAACATTTTTTAGAGAAACAGTGCGTTAGTATTTAAGTAGCGCATCAGAGTATATTTTTTTTTGAAATAACCCTACCACGGTGCCCCATTTTTGACATCACCGGTGTGTCCATAGTAGAAAACACACCTGTGCATTATGTATTTATAAAAACATCTTAAAAAAACATCTGCTAAAACCTCCGCCCGCTCGCCTCTGCTATAAACGAATTTTTGGGCTATCTTTATAGGGGCTTCCGCACAAAACTCCGCCAGAGGGTCTTTTCCTTGTAGTGAAATATTCCTTGGAGAAAAGGAAGGCATGCTTGTTGATGAATAAAAACATGCAAAACACATATTAAGTGGGGTGCATGATATCTACATTGACAATTTATGATTAACACATTTCAAATGTGTTATTCTATAGAAAGGTATTCAAAAGAATCACTCAATTTGTAATCTTTGTCTATCAAGAATTCAAACACAACTAGAAAATGATCCTACATTTTATTCAGAAGTACATCATTGATGAGCCTAATGGGCCATTGACAAACATTCCAATGTCATGGATCCGTGACTTATTACCTAAGCATGAAGAGAGCATACCAAATAGAGACATGATACATATTCCAAATATTTGTGGTAAGAATGAAAACCTACAAGTTATTATGTTGAAGTTATATTTTACATATGCAATAAAGGGTAAATTCATTACATATGCATATTTTACAAGAGTATGGAAAAGACAATTTGATAATGTCCATATTCCTAAGAAGTCAAGAATGGGGGTTTTTAGTACACGTGTTTCTCTTAACGAAATAATGGATAAAAGAAAAACAATAGAAAGAGGTATTATCTACATAATTTTTCTTATAATGGAATAGTTATCAATTATGGAAACTTGTTATCAATATTTTTATTTTTATGTTAGTTTCATATTCCATTATTAAAGTATGTCAAGAACATCACTACCAATAATCAAATGAAAAAAAGAAGTTGTTCAAACATCGAAAGAAGTGTTATGATGCTCCAAATAAATACCTAAGTTTGATAATTGATGACATGGATCATAAAAATACATTTTTTCCACATTTTGTCAGTACAACACAAATAGATATGAGTACTTCAATGTTGATGATTTTGTTTGTTGGGAGTCTTACTTCAATGATGAAAGTAACATAATTTCAAGCTCAACAAATGGATATATATTTTCTAAGACTCCATTTAGTTATATGAAAAGTACACCAAATGAGCATGAGGAAAAAAATATTGTTGAAGAACATGAATCTCAAGATGTTATTGACTCTTCATGGCCAAAGACAAGAGATGTATATTGGGTCTAGAATATCACATGCATAGCATGAAGCCATGAAATACCTTTACACGGGCTTAGTAGAAATTATTAAGGAGTTTGCATGATTGTTGTTTTAGTGATTCAAGATTCGTGTGGTTATCCTTTCTAGATCGCAAAAGTTATGAAGGCCAATAAAGAAAATAAAGAATTAGTAGCAATTAAATTAGATTTGTATGCAAAAGATACATGCTCATTTAAAGGCATGTATAAGGCAAAGATGGTAGTTAAGAAAAAGATTAGAAGAAAGAGAAAAAGAAATGGTTAAAATATAAATTGTCATTGCATTGACATCTTAAAAATAGAAGATGTTAACATACTTGTTTATGAATTCCTTTGAAAAAGAGAGACACTTTTTCCTCCAAGACTACAAATATTATCAAGAGGTTGTTGGCACAAGAAATAGTTGAAAGATGGGAGGCTAGTGAACTTTGTCATAGATCCAAAAGGCTTATGACATTTGAAATGTTGGGCGTACATGAAGACTCGGATGGTGCACTCTTTGATAATAAAGAGGAATATGGTTCATCTATATCTTTATTCAATCATTCATCTAAAGATAATGTAGATTTTGATGGTGTCTTTGAATCTATGTATGACTTTTAATAATTGTCTCAAACACTTTTTTGTTGTTGTTAATATGGTAGCTGCAGAATGAGTATTTAAACTTATATTTGAACTTCCATGAAATTATGAATCATTTCTATGTTTCTTAGCATAATGATTTAACTATGAATAATGTAACAAGATTTCTTAGCTTATTCGATTTGAATATGGTTATTTCTTATAAAATAATTTGTGTTAACTTGAATGCAATTTGTAGTGTGTTTTAATTAATAGTTAAACAAAATATTTGGAAATAATGTTGAATTTTAAATTATTGGGTGATATTGTCATGGAATTATATATAGTTTGCTTGAAAATATTATTGAAAATGTATTTAGTAATATTGGTAGTACTACTATGCCAAATGATTTTAAATATATTAAAATTTCAACCCTAAAAAATTATGCTTGGAGTGATAAACTAATCCTAAATAAATGTTTATTTTAAGGGTTTTATTTTTGTTTACAATAATGTCCATTTTTTAGGCCATGGTTTAAAAAATATTGTAATTTAACCTCCAAAAAAAGAATATCGTTACTAGTAACACCTTTTTTTGATCTGGGTATTGCTTTTAAGGTTTTGGTTGCAACAATACTATTTGTTAAGATTATTTATTCAAACAAGTAGTAATTTTAACCTTCAAAAAAATGGTACTATTAGTAGCATCACTTGATGTGGATTTTAAGATTTTTATTTAGCAATATTACAAGTTTTTAAAGACATGGTTGCAAAAACTTGTAATTATAATCAGGGAACCCCACTTTTTAATTAGAAAATTGATTTTGAGATTTTTAATATAAAAATATGAATTTTTTAAAACTAGATTTCATTATTGAAGTCATAATCAATAATTATATTGAGAAACATGATCCCTCTTAAATTATTGAATAGTATTATCGTACTTAACTTGATCCCATAGACTCAAATAACCAATCAGCTATAATAACTAGTCAGCTATATTAACCAGTCTAGTATATTAATATGTCATCGAATAAAAGAAAGCACATTGCTTTGCATTTCCATTATCAAATAGCAATTTGTTCTAGTTTGTCTTTGTACTTAATTTTTCACAATATTTTCTAGGGATATTTGCCTAAAATCTGGCGAGAAATTGTTAGATCCACAGATTTGAGTGATTATTTCTGTATAATCAGAGTGTACCAGAAATTTTTCAGCGTGATGAATCTATTTCTGTATTCATAAATAAATTTTAAACAACAAAAAATAGTGATTTCGTACAGATTCATGTCGCCAAATTCCAACCAAAAAAACTATCTTGTAGAAAAGTTAAACAACACCAAAATTTTATATATTGAAATTTCTTCTCACTTTCTACATATTTGTATTTATATGTTTTTTTTTTTTTAACGAAAACGGTTATAGTTTGTATTAGGGGGGTGGCAAAGCCACAAATTCAGTTACAAGATGGCCCCGAATTTCTTCGGGCCTTTCTTTCTGATCCATTCTACTTCTAAAATTGTAGACTTGTGAGCTGACCTAGATCCTGTACTTATTCTAAATTTAATTGCCGAATCTCCAATCACTGTTTCAGCATAAGTCTCAGCACTATTTCTGCATATGACTCAGCACTGTTTCGGCAGTTGTTACAACGGTGTTTCAGCATCAGTAATTG
>JASDQU010032651.1:0-22113 GCA_032191745.1 Picea mariana | reverse complement strand
TGAACAGACACTTATCCAGAAGGAGAAGTCGGCCCCAACAAAACTGGCAGAACTACTATAAATACAGGGCGCCAGTTCTCATTTGTCACATCTCAGAATTGCAGTTCTGCAGTTTGGTGCGCACTGCAGTTGCAGTCTGGTGCGCAGGTTTGGAGGAAGAGCTGGTGCAGCTGCAGCAGCAGCAAGTTCTCAGTTTTGGCTTGAATATTTCTTGGCTAGGGTTTGGACTATCTGATCAGCTTTTTGTGATGCGCTATCCTTAGGGAATGATGCACTACTCTTTGTTTGGCTATCTAGCCTAGGGTTTTCTTCCGGAGGAATTCTCAATCAAGGTTAAGGTGCTCGGAGGGAGGCTTTGGCCTATGGTTGGGTGATGAAGGTATCGTCAATGGTAAAATGAGCACACCATCTTCTATATCCTAACATTGGCTTCCTATATTTATATTGTTTTTCCTGAGCTGTCTGGGCCAACTTCTCATTATGGAGGATAAACACTTAATATTAAATATTTCCTTGAGCCAACTTGTCTTCTAGGGTTTTGTTCAATGCTTTAGGGTTTCTTCTTTCTTCCCAGAATATTCTATTCTCGTTAGGGTTACACATGGAGGTAAATACCTCCCGCAGATACCATAATATCAGCAATCCCTCCTAGCTAGGGAGGTATTGAAGGCAATGGTATTGAGTACAAACATACCATTCAATCGGTAGCATCATCATAGTCATACAGACTATCTCATGATTAGATCATGAGCACCATCATCACTATCATATGATAGCATCAACTGCATCATCTCTCGAATCCATACTCCATCTAAGTAATCAGGCATGATGCTAAATAAGTCACTCACTCCACAGAGTGATACAAGGACCATTCTTCTAATCCGAACATACGTCCTAGAAGAATGGTTGTCCCAACAAATGTTAAAAGCTATGTCATGGACTACAGAGACCATTCCTATAGGAATGTCAATATAGGACTATTTTATAATCAAGTCATATGTACCATAGAGATTCATCTCAACCTATACACCTTAGAAAAATATCAGCCATGAACCATTTTCCTAATTGGGCCACAATGTGTGCCTTAGGAAAATACTAGTCCATGACATGCAACAAACTGTCAACCTCGACCATTCTCCATAGAGAGAATACATGTCCACCATCAATATGTTCTATCTGGACCATTCTACGCCTAGAGAATGTCTCCACAAGCACACTGACTATCCATCTAGCTGATAATCATTTTCAACGTTATTGATAGTCTACATGGCAATCAGGACGATGTCATTCAATATAACACAACTATGTTTATCCATAATAGTACACAACTACAATCCAATGGTACACTACCACACCAAGTAGCACATGGCTACTTAATCAGTGACACATAGTCACAACTAGTGGAACACATCCACCACAGTAGCATACATCTATTTTCCAAAGACATACAATCTCCATAGAAATCATATCATCTGATATCAATGTGCATAGAAAACAATATCATGATATAAATTGAGTCATCTGGGCCATTCTTCCACTCACAACTATGAGATCTGGAAGAGCATCTGCCCTCAGAAAGTAAAACATCATCCATGGGCTATCTGGAAAATTCTTCTCGAGCATAGAAGAATAAATGTCCCTGATTTCTGAGCCTAGACCATTCATCTAACTGAGCCATTCCTTTGGCACTAAACATAGTGCAACCTGGATACAATGAGTCTTCCCTAGGGAATGCATGTCCCTTATTGTTGAACCTAGACCATTCACCTAAATGGGCCATTCCTTCAGCACTAAACATAGTGCAACCTGGAGAGAATGAGTCTTCCCTAGGGAATGATTGTCCGGAACATTTCCTAATGGAAATGATTGTCTTGCACCATCCTCCAAAATGGACCATTCTTTGAAATTTCTCACAACTGTAAACTTTGAAAGAATGGTTGCCAGGCAAGGCAGACCATTCTACTTGACCACTACTCAAAGTGACTTCAAAGAAGAATTATTGTCCTAGACCATTCCCCCACACTGGACACAAGGGGAATCTTTTTCTATGGTACATCAAAAATCTATCGAACCATTTTCATTACGAAAATGACTGTCCGATCTGGACCATTTTTCCAAACTGGAAAATTTTTGTCCGTCAGAAATCTCAAACCACTTTCCGAACTGGAAAGGAACTGCTCATCCTAGACCATTTTTTGAACTGAAAAATGATTGTCCATAAATCAATAACACATCAGTGCTCCCTCCCAACCTGGGAGTATTCTCTTCCTTTTTCAATAAGGAAGTCGTCTCCACGATCTCCAGCTTATTTTTCTTGAGTACGCAAGATTTTTCATCTTGGACAGAGGCTTTATCAAAATATTTGTTATCTTCTCATCTGTGGAGATATATTGGAGAACAACTTCTCTTTTCAGGACTTCATCACGGAGAATGTGATGCTTAATCTCACTGTACTTCGTTCTGTATGGAACACTAGTTTTCTCTGAAGGCTTCATATAGCTCTAATCATTACAATTTATCACGGTTGAATTCAGCACTTTTGTTTCCTGCTAGCTCATGACATCGTGGAAAGGCTCAAACTGAAACATATCGAAGTAGCACTTCTTTTTTCATCACGAGAGTTTGTCATGGATTAACAATCCATCATCCTGGACTTCCAAGTAACCATTATGATATATTATCTTTGTTATAGAAAGTTTTCACCATGCTTTTGTTGTGCATGAGAGGCTATGCACCAAGTTATTTGAATCCATACAAGATCTTCTTCCATCTGCATACAAGGTTCTCTTTCTGGTATACCTCAAAACCTTGAGGTTTCTCTATATACACTTCTTGTTCAATTACTCTATTTGAGGAGAACAATCCTTACATTCATTTGATGTAAACTCCAACCCATGGATATTACAGAAGATATAATGTCTCAGGTAGAGGTATGTCTGGTTACTGGAACAAGCTATCATCATAGTCTTCTCCCTCCATCTGGGAGAACCTCTAGTTTTGAATCTCACAATGCTTCCATTCATAAGTATTTCATACATTGTTCTTCATCACAACTTCCATTTCTTTTGTTTGATTTCTTCTAATGGGTTCAAACCAAGCTAGTAGTCTTTTGATTCTCGATATAAGGATTGGTTGTTCTGGATTTTCTTTCTCTCTTGGAATCTTCATGTTCTTCCTCATGTTTCTCTTTAGCTCTTAGGTCCATGGAGTTTTCTATAGATTTCATTCCCTAAAGATTATAACTTATTCCTTTCATCATAGGATCATGGATGTGGATGGACAACCAGGGATACTTTAAGGCTTCTTTTCGAAGAAGACTTCTTCTAAATTCAAACTGAACATGTGTTGCTTTTCATGGCTGCTACCATCAATGGGAACATGGATAGATACTTCATAATCCTCAATGGATCATATTATTTAGGATTATCTCCCTCCTAATACTTGCTTCATGCATTAATGCATGATTTTCTTTTGGAATTATATAATTGACTCCCTCCATCTAAGAGAATCCACGTTTCCATCTGCATCCTTATTGTCTCATGCAAAGTGTCACAAGTCTTTTTCCAATTTCCTCTTGATTGTTGACTTCTTTTTGTTTTTACTTCTTCCAGGTTTCTTCAGGTTTGATTTTGATTTCAGCTTATCTTGCAGTTGTTACTTATGTTAATAGCTTCCACAGGAATTGTTATCAAGGATTGTCAAGGTACTTCATCTTTTCATGTGTATTGCTTGACTTGTAGTCATTGTGATAGAAATCCTTATCTTGTTATTCTTCCATAGGTATTGTTTCTCTTTGAACATCTTATCTTCTAAGAAATAGATATGCAAGATATGTAAAGAAGCTATGTAAACATGGTATGTACAAGAATTATGAAGAATATTGTTACCTTGTCTTAGAATAAGAAGTTTGTTTTATCCTGCTTGGCCTTCTTTGAGGGTTCTCTTTCTTAGGCAACTATTGCTTCGTTTGTTTCCTTCCTTTTCTTTAACTCGGGACAGTGGTTCATGTAGTGACCATATTTTCGACAGTTGAAGCATTGTATCTTTGACATATCCTTTTCTTGATTTGGTTTCTTCCTTTGGCCAAACTTCTTCGTATTCCTGAAATTCTTGAACTTTGTTGTGAAAGCTCGATCATCGTATTTCTTTTGGGATTTTTCTTTTGCACTAATCCTTGATTCTTCTTGTGCACAGCAAGTCCAAAGTTCTTCAAATGTGGGATACTCCTTTCTTGTGTTCATGCTTGCAGAAAATGTATCCCATGTCTTGGGAAGACCACTGAGTACTATATTTACCAGTTCCTTCTCTGAAATGATTTATTCAATAGCTTGTAGTTGATCTCTTAACTAAGAGATTCTCACAAAGTATGATTTTATGTTGTCATCATCATTCATATTCATGTCACGGAGTTCATTCTTCAGAATCATTACTTGTCCAATGTTTTTGACTGAGAAGAGGTTAGTTAGGGCATCATACATCTTATTAGATGAGTCAAGATGGGAGATGTAGGGTATCAAGAAGTGTTTTATAGAGTCCACTATGATACTCATGGCATTGATGTAATTGTCTTTGAACTTCTCCATAACTGCAACATTCTAAGGTTCCTTCTCTTTTCCTTCTTCGAACTATGGTTCCATGATCTTTCCTTTCACGATATCCATCACTTTATTATTGGCAAGGATGAGATCAATCCTTGTCTTCCACGCTCTAAAGTTAGAGGCCCCTTCTAACTTGTTTTTTGACTTCATAGAGTAAGTCATAGTTTCTTTGACTTGGTCAACCTTTGACTTTGACCAAAAAATCAAACTTGACGTCTTAGCTTGCTGAGAGTACTAGGAGGTGTGCTAGGTTAGGGCACACTAGTCTATCCATAAATTAGGTCAATCTCTTCACTTAAGGTGCCTCAACAAGAGGGTTATGGTTTCGTTGTTGTAGCAAAAACTGGCTCCAACTGCAACTATAACTAAGCAAATCCTCCCAATCTATCTTCCATCGGTTAGACTATTTGAAGATAGTGTGGGCCGATAACCTGTTAGAAATAATAGATTTGTTAATTTAACCATAGACAATATATCAATATTGTCACCCAACCATAGGTCAAAGCCACCCTCGAGCACCTTAACCTTGACAGAGAATGATTCTGGAAGAAAACCCTAGGCCTAATAGCCAATGAATGTAGTGTACGTCTCTCTCTACAGAGCTAGCATACAAGGCAGAAATTCCAAACCATAACCAATAGAAAGTCTGAGCTTAAACCGAGAATACAGATTACAGTAGTTGCAGTTGCAGCTACTCCCCAGACTTGTGCACTTACCCAGTTTCTGCAGTGTGCACTTCTTCACTACTGCAATTTTGAGTTGTTTGTACCAAATGAGATCTAGCGTCCTGTATTTATACTATTTTTTCTAAGCTGTCTGAGCCGAATTCTCATTCTGGAGGCTAAACACTTAATATAAAATATTTCCTTGAGATGACTTGTCTTCTAGGGTTATGTTCAATGCTTTAGGGTTTCTTCTTTCTTCCCAGAATATTCTATTCTCGTTAGGGTTACATGTGGAGGTAAATACCTTCCACAACTACCATAATATCAACAATTGACACCCTCATTATCAGGAAATATTTCAAGACAATAAGATCTATATCAGCATTATCAAGGAAGAAGATGGAATACTTGTCAATATTCAAGGAAATGCATCCCAAAACCACTATTCAACAAACTATTATTAAATACCAACAACAACTACAAATTAGAGAAGCTTCAACAACAAAACATGGAATCAAGGGAAAGAAAATTATGCAACAACTAGCCACCAATTACTACAACTGGAAATAATTGATTTTGGATGGATGGATCATCATCAATGGAAAGAAGAAAGCAGGAACATAAGAAAATCATATTACTTGGTTTCATCACATGTGAAGCCTTTAATTGCAAAGCTTTGAGGAAAAGGCTTTTTGAAGGAGGGTATTATGTTATGACCCAAGGGGGGCATATATATGGATAAATGTATATGATATGACCCCAAGGGGAGGCATATATGATCCTAAATATACACGTAATGTGTAAATATATATGTAATAGGGTCAGCCTAATAGTAAAGGGATCTCATGTGCTAGTGATAGGTATATATAGAGATAATGTATCCATTATTGTGACATGTGAGTTGTGATGTATAAAGGTATTTAGTTAATTGGAGGGTGTTCCCCTATTATTTAAGGATGTATTGTGTAACTTGTCTATCTTGGAGTTGTGTTCCTCGCTCACATTGTGTACATGGTGTGTACTTTTGTTCTGTTATGAGATTTTAATTATTTGGTTCATTGCAATACCAAATGTAATGATTTAAATGCTTAAAAATATCATAACAGATCAGAAGTGCATACCATGTACATAATGTGAACATGGATCACAACTCCAAGATAAATAAATTACACAATAAATCCTTAAAGAATATGGGAACCCCCTCCAAATAACCAAATATCCTTATTCATCACAATTCATGTGTCACAATAATGAATACATTATCTCTATATATACATATTCACACTTGCACATAAGGCACATTTACTACTAGGCCGACCCNNGCCCCCCCAGGTCATATCATATACATTTAGCCCTATGTATGCCCCCCTTGGGTCATAACAGTTACTAGCACATATGATGTCTAGTAAGAAGAAATCCATATAAAATGTTGGAAGAATTTTAGAATCTTTCAATTTTTCATTCTCCAATGCTCTTTGTATGGTGTGAAACAAAACAGTTTCCCAATTAAAGAAAGACCCCTTTAAAACTGCAGTGTGTACTAGTGGATAGTGAAACCTAGACATATTTAAAATCCATACATTATGGTTCTCTATACAATTTGCACATCATTTCCATGACATAGATATATGGATCTCTTAAACAAGTTATTATATAAACCCATCATTATTTGTTTGAAACCTATTTATCTAGCTTTTCAATATCTTTTTTACATCGTGCTTCTTATAAACTCATCTACCCATCTACATTTATTAAATAATGCATAATCAATTATGTTGTACAAGTAATCATATTCTATTTTACTATATTGCAATTAATAATAGTCATATATTTTCCTAAAATACATTACTTATCAAAGTATTTATATATATATATATATATATATATATATATATATATATATATATATAATTGGGTTTTCTCCAATTGTTATCAAGGTCATTTGTGACCTTAACATGTTTTATGAATCAATTACTGAAAATAAAACTTAAGGTAATATTTAAATAAATGATGGAAAATTTAAACCATCAAAATTCATAGGGGGAGTTTGTCAATGAAAATAAAAATAACCATGATAAAAAAAAAAATAATGAAGATGATTTACATAAAGAAAAATTAAGAAAGATGTCTGAGACATTTCATTTAGGGGGGAGTTCATTCCAATTCCAAGCCAAGGTACAAGCAATCATAACTCTAATTCTCCACCCCTTTCGATCAACCAAAGCTATAAAGTTCCCAGCTGTGTGGATATGTAACTACATATTGAATATATTACCCTTAAACAAAATCAAATTAAGAGTGCTTTATTGAATAAGAAGCAAATCATGTAGCCAAGAAAGTCACAAATGTGTGGATATGTAACTACATAGTGAATATATTACCCTTAAACAAAATCAAATTAAGAGTGCTTTATTGAATAAGAAGAAAATCATGTAGCCAAGAAAGTCACAAATGTGTAGTTGCACCTGTATCCAAAATGGCACCCGTGTCTACTTCAATATTGTCAATTAAATTGTTAAATATAAAGAAAAAAACACAGGTTGAACATGTACCAAACAGGCATTCCAGAGTGGATCCTATTGTATTTATTCAAACAGAGAACACATTTGTGAATGCAGGTGAACCTATAGTTCCAGTGCTTGAGTTTAATGTCAATTATCACTAGTTGGATTTGTTAGAAATACAAAAAATATTAGACCCAACAAATCTGTCTGAAGTAGAAAAAAAGTGATGATCAATCTTCTAACAAGCCTTAAGATTTTTTTAGTAGAGGCAGTCTTGAATATGATCCTGAATATCCTCGCCAAAAATTAATGGAATGAAACATTGTGTATCCATACCATCTGATATGGAAAGAAATGAAGACTTGATAATTTTTTAGGATCTCATTAATACAACATCTTCTTCTTCTGATAGAAAATACCATGAAGAACCAACCATAAATAACTCAAGACAAGATGAAGTTAAAGGACCAAGTAGAATCCACCATGGCCGAAGCAAAATCTCTCATGCTAATTGATGGTTTGATAAGAGTCTCTTTGGTTTTAAATTTAAATCATCAAAATTCACAATAGAGCTCTAGAGGATTCTCTAGAATCGCGACTGGAGAATATTTCTACATGTTTGATAGATCCGATGAATTCCATGGTGTTCAAACCCAATATAAGAATTTAGGACGGAGGCATGATTCCCTTGAAGTTCCTCTCAATACCATTCGGCTCCCCAACTTGTTTTTCTTTTTCCTCTCTGTTATGTTCGTTCAGATAATGATGGAATCTCGTAATATTATGGAGGATGATCTCCAAAGACACAGTGTTGTGAATATTAAGAAGACAAATATGGAGAATTCTAGTAACTACTTGCAGCAACTGTGTGCCCAAGAAGCGAAGATGTTCATTCACCAGCGTCCATTCCATGAAGATGTTCATTCACAACAGATGGGAAACCTCAAATGATTAGATCAATTTCTAAATTGGATAGATTATTGTTTATGATGAGAATAGATGCAAAAGTTGTGGCAATCTCCCGCAATCAGAACCCTCCACTGATATATGAATTATGGCCCGAAGTTGCAAACGACAACCTGCTGGTTTACTTGAGTATATTTTACTACTACGAGAATGACTAACTAACTATTTGTACGAGAATGATTAACTATTTGTAAATGTGAAATGTGAAAAACTTTTTAATGTTTTATATAAAGTTGTGTTGTTTAAACTATATTTCTGAATTCAAAAATGGATTTAACATCATCATAAACTTTTAAAACACTTGAATTACACATAATAACCACTCAAATATTATGAAGATCCAAAAAAATCTTATCAAATTTCCTGGAAAATTAAACAAAAAAATATCAAAAAAACCAAAAAGCATATAACAAACATATAACAGTTATAAGAGTTACCTACTGCTATGTGAAAATGATTACCACGACTTTACAGTGAGGAGAATAGTTTGAGCATCGTTGATGGCATCTTATTTGGATCAATACTGAACAGAAATATAAGGTGTTGGCTAATTTTATTTTTTGGGTTGTTTTAGCGGAAATAGGGCGATGTAAATTTGGACAAAATCTTTATTTTATGTTGTATTTATGGATTCAACTTATTGAAAAACCCCTCGAGCATTTGGATTATACAAACTTAACCACTAAATACAATGCAAAGAAATAAATACATCTACCAAAATTAACTGAGACACAATTCAATATTCCAAATCGCCTTGCATTAATTAGATGGTGATGTTGACATGGATAATATACAGAAGTACAGACCTTCACTTTGGATGAGCCTTATAATTATGAAAATTTTGTGGACCATATGAAATTGGATTACAATGACATTGGGAAGGCCAAGAAGCTCCACAAGTCTTTTGTTTCCAAAGTAGATCTTCACTCGTGGACTTATAAATAAAAAGGATATATATATGGAAGTGATAGTGTGTGAAAACAATTTTGAGATTTTCATACTTCAAAATCCAAGAATTATAAATTTTTTGAAATATGTGATATGTACATTGTTTTCCAACGAGAGGGATTACCTTTGTGTGTTTTGGAATTTTTGGAATTTTTGAAATATGTGATATGTACATTGTTTTTCAACGAGAGGGATTACCTTTGTGTGTTTTGGAATTTTTGAAATATGTGATATGTACATTGTTTTCTAATTAGAGGGATTACCTTTGTGCGTTTTGGACATTAGGGGTTTAATGTATGAAATGTAATCTTCTAATTGCTAGAATTTTTTTGTGTTTGGCCATCGTCATTGTTTTCTTATTCTGTGCAAAACATGAATATTAGTAGTTTTCTCAAAGAGATCAGCTCACATGGGAATAGCTCGAAAAGACGTGTGAATTGTATGTCATTTTAATATTCCAAAGCTTATGGAGTCATTTTATTAACAATCCCAAAGAGCGGGGCGTGATAAAACACCATTGATAGGTTTAATTTACTATGGCTTTATTGACCAGATAAACACGGAATACATGTCAAGTAACTCCTCACAACATAAGGGAAATAAAGAAAAGTTTGAAGATGCAATGTGCAAGAAATGTCTTAGTGAATTTGGGCAGAGGGTTGAATATTGTGAAGGATCTAGTTGTCAAAGAAGGGGAAGAAGGGGAATCCTTGCACATTTTGGAGAATATGTATATTTTCCAATGTTTGATAAAACTTGTGATTCATGGAAGCATCCCAATCGATTATTTAAGGAGATAGAGGAGATTTTTGGAAAATCTAGTACTCATGAGAAGAATAACCTTCCTTTGATTATTATTGGGTATTTTGAGAATAGTTGGAAGGGGATATGAACATACGGAATTAGAATTTTGGAATCATGATAATTGTAATACCCATGTTTCCCCCAATTTGTAAATATAACTATAAATGGCCAAGAGACTATGGCAGATTAAATATGTGAGAATGTTTGATTTGATGAACCTTTGGATAAAAGGGTCATTGTATGATTTTTTTGTTATTAATAGAAATTTGATATGTGTTGCACAACTGTTGAAAGGGGGGAAGTTCCAAGATAGACCATGGATGTTATGAGAGAGATGGTGAGGGGAGACCAAGAATGGTTGAGATGACCCTCACCAGACCAGTACCTACTAGGTGTAATTGCTCAACAGTCCTCTGACCTAGAAATGAATTACCAGTCAGGTTGGTGGTTGGAAGGCCATCCTCAAGAGTTAATGAGGAGATGGGGAAGGATACCCATCTGTAAGGCTTCCAGGCCTGAACATGAATTGGGATTCGAACCCATACAACCTTGCTGAGGAAGGCAAGAAAGGACGTAATTCGGGGACAGAGACAGATCTACCAGATAGCAGAACGGAGAAAATACTCTCCCAAGAAGAGAAGGAAAAAGGGAATACTTTGAATCAGGAATTGAAAGGAAAAATTTGAGCTGTAAGCTCATTTTTGGTTGAAAGAAGCCATGGACATGGTTTGGCTACAAGCTAATAAACGAGGTTGATGGGGGACTGAGGAAGTACTCGTGTAGACCTCTTTGCTTGGAGCAGAGAAAAATAGATACCAGGTTCCTATGGGAGGAGGACAATAACCTTTGTGCCTGACTGTTGTGGAGCAAAGAGAAAGAATCTATCTCAGAGCATCATGGTCTAGCTCGGGAGTGGCCAGTGGTAAATCCATCAGGAGCGATTGTGCCTATGGCTGGGAGGAAACATGCACCCCTTTCAACAGTTGCTCCACATTTTCCAGTTCTGATAAGTATTTTCATACTCTGCGTAATATATTGGATGTGATGATTGAGTGTCTATGTTTATGGTTAAGTCTTACAGTGTTTGAACAGTTATTCGATAGGATCTTTTGCTTCTGTAAACTGTTATATTTCATGGCTTTAAATTTATCTCAGTTTTGTTGCTAGATAGTTATGAGATGTGAATCTGCAGGAAAGATGGGGTAGGATGGACTGAAACGTCAAAGTCGTGCCAACCCTTTGAAGTTTACCTTAACGGGAATGTCAAGTTCAAGATCTTTTGGGAGAAGGGTTTTTTTCCTTCAGATTAACCATCCATCTGACCGAGGGATTCAGCCCATGTCCTTAGCCCATTTTTTGTAGAAGATTAGCGCTTAGCCTCTAGAATGTCCAAAGGATCCATATGACCAGGTTCTGGGAATCTTGCGCTAGTCCGAAAGGAGCTATCCCTTCAGGACTTCGAGACTTATGTCCCCACAATCCTCGAAAATAGCTGAAGGCTAGAGTCTTGAATCGATGAGGGTCATTGATCTGGATATCAAGTGTATACCTCTACCAACCTTTACATCAGGCGTAGGAAGGGAAGTGTTAAGCACTTAGGCAAAGTGCTACTTCAGGGGATTAGGAGTGATCTAGCACAGAAACTCCCGAACATCGGAGTCGCATAGTTAATATAGACCATTGAAACTAGAGGGACACGTGTCTACAGATCAATGGTTATCTGGGAGTTCAGGTATTTAGCGATTTAGAGACGAGCGACTTTCCCCCGAAGATCTGCAAGCCAGAGTAAATCTTGGTCATAGTTGCTAGGTACACGTGATGATAGATCTGACATGGTCAGGAGGGAAATCCGGAAGATACATGCCAAACACCCTAAGTGTCGAACTATCGAAGTGACGTGGATCTTCGGTCTTTGGATCCTTCGAAATCCCTCTTAGTCATCAATCTAAGGGACCCACCTTCGATTGCCCAACGAACCGGGAACGCATCATGGACCAACACGTGGGCCCTACTCATTCCCCTCAAGTGTTGACCGTTGAACTGGGACCATTGGATGAGTGGGTATGTGGCAAGCAATCTCGTAGTCTGGAGACTTCGAACTCCAGAGGAACTCGACTAAGATTTTACAAAGTATGGAACCACCAAAGTCATGAGCATCGAATTGAATCTCGACCGTTGGTAGGATGAGGACACTTGGCACCATATTAGAGACTTCGAAGACTTATCTCTTCCGGGAATTTGCGACGTGAGGGGTTGGAAAGATCTGAAGCCCGGAGCCACAAAGTAATGAGAATCGTAGATCTATGGATCTATGTGGAACCTTACGGACCATTAGATTGAAGGACTGAGCAGTTATGAGTCTATGATGACGTTTCTTGATGATGTCATTTGATGTGACGTAGACCCGCATTACGCATTCCACGTGTCACCCAGTTTTGGATGATTCACATAGCTATTGTGTCTGTTAGAGCATGACACGTGTCACCCTGTATCGAGGACACCTATCACCCCTTGACCCTCGCCGCGTGTCAACTTTTGGTTCGTGTCTTATTGGCCAACATGGCTGGTGACGTGTCCGAAAATCTGGGAGTCTAGATGATTTCGGGATTTCAGGATATTGAACACAGTATAGCTAATAAGGGTACAACGGGGATATCCAACCATCAAATTCTGAAAGTCCAATGGTGATCATCGATCACCAAAACTATGAACGCATGGAACGAATATCGTCGAATGCCGATCGTCGAAGGGCTAAGCCACATNACGCTACCAAAGCCCCCTTTTAATTGTATATCTCGGTAGAGGATGTGGATCGTTGATCCCCTCCTTTGTTCGGCTATCTAAGAATTTGACAACACCGTTGGAACTTCTGAAGTTTCAAAACCTTTGCTAATGCAGGCTCTTAGCTCTTGGTTTTCATCCCAAGGTCACAAGGAAGACCCCGCTAGCTGCTTTTAGTGCGGAGTGGGAGATGTAATCTTCGAAGGAGTAGAATAAAATGGTTTTTCTTAATTAAGGGACTGAAAATGAACCAGGGAAAGAAAAAATTTGATGCCCCATCCCCAAAAAGGGTATTTAGGGATTTGGTGTGTTACAAATTGTTATCATAGCATGGCAACAACACTTGGCTTTCTTGGGCTCATGTACGAGTCACGTAGAATATTATTAGAGAACTTATGGGGTAACACCCTACCTTACCCCCTTCTATAAGAAACTTGTCTAAACCTCTATTGAAGAGAGGAACGACACCTTATATTGTTGATAGATGTTTTGGAAGTATGCATTGTAGGTTGCTAATGTTTCCAAATAAAGAACTGACTTCACCTTGCAATGATATGTGTTTTTCATGAATTGGTAGATTAGTAAAAAATAGAAAATGTTTTATCAGCACTCAAGCAGTCAGTGAACAATAGGAGAACTACAACGTAAAGGATGTTGACACATCAGGAGTTGGAGGAGAGCTCCCACAATACAGAGGAAGAATATGATGAAAGGAGGGTGGTGGAAACCCCTCCAAATTTGGCTGAAACTGTAAGAAGCCTCATGGTAGAATTACAGAGTTATAAGGCTAACAATGAAAGGTTGATCAAGGAGCAGGAAAAGCAGACAGAAATTAATGCAGTCCTACTACAAAGTCTATCAGATATACAAAGGCAACTACAAAATTGTCCATCTTCCAGTCATGTGGACAAGCATCATACTAAGAAAACTCCAAGTCTACCTGAGATACAGAAGCATGGTCTTGAGAGTGGCCACACCAGGAGGAGCACCTCAAATAAGGCCCAACAAGGAGCCAAGATACGTTCACTGGAAGATTCCTCTGGTGAGTACACTGACAACTCCAAAGAATCCTCTAGTGGAAAAACTAGTTCCCATTCTCAGACGAGAGGAAAGAAGAGGAAATATTCCAAGATTCATGACCCTGAAGAATTCAAGAAAGTCAAAACACCCACCTTCAATGGAGATATTAAGAAGGGGGAAGAAGTAGAATTTTGGCTACTCGGTTTGAAGAAGCACTTCAGAGTCCATGACTAATCTGAAAACTTAAAGGCTCGGATAACCATTTTCAACCTGAATGGGAAGGATTCCATTTGGTGGGAGGACCTTAGGAATGTGAAAGGATTCCATGAGAAGCACTTGTCATGGAAACAATTTGAGAAATACTTCAAGAAGAAGTACCTGTCAGAAAAGTACTTTGATGGAAATACCAAGGAGTTCTATGAACTCAAGCTGGGACAACTCACCATGTATGAGTATGTCAATAAATTTCTCTAGTTGATGAGGTATGTACCCTACATAAAGGATGAAAAGGTAAATATGAAATGATTTATTAGTGGCTTACCTCAGTCCTACCAGGATAGAATTGAGTTTGATGAGCCAAATACCTTAGAAGATATTATTCGAAAAGAAAGGTATTTCTATGAGAAATTCAAGAGTAAGACAGAACCCCATGAAGACTGGAAGAAGAAAAACAATTCAGGATTCAAGAAGAAGGGGTCTAAACCCTCGAGATTTAAGAACCCTGGTATGAGCTCTAGGATGAGCCTTCCTGTCAGAAGTGTGTATCATAAAAATTTTCCATCCCAGAGTGGAAATAAACCATTCAGATAAGCTCCAAGTAAGACTGATAACACGAAGAGAGAACCCTTGAAATGTTGGGGTTGTGGACAGAAACATTTTTTGAGGGATTGTCTCCATAGGCAATATAACAATGGGAGGGTCTACAACATCCAAGAGGCTGTCATAGTCAATGATGTGGCTAGGAACCTACCACAAATTTATGCATCCTTGGATAATAGATAAGCTTACCACCAAGCTTCAGTGGTGGAGATGGATGGTACGATTTCCAACCATCATGTTTCCATTTTAATTGACCTTGGTTTTAATTTGAGTTATGTTTCCCCTCAAACTGTTGATAAATGTAAATTGCAACAAGTTAAACATGTTAAATCATGGTTGGTACAACTAGCCACTGGAACCAAGAGAAAAGTAACAGAGGTCATACTAGCATGCCAATTTGTCATGAGTGGGTTTCCCACCCAAGAAAACCTAAACATACTACCTCTAGGATCTTATGACCTATTGATTGGCATGGATTGGTTGGCTGCCCACAAAACCAAGTTGGATTGTTACACTAAAAAATTGGAGTGTGGAAATGAAGAAGGAAGAAGGGTAACCCTACAAGGGATTCAAAAGCTTGTCTCAGTGAGACAAATATCAACCCTCCAAGTAAAGAAGCATTGCAAAAAGGGATGTCCCTTGTATGAAATACATGTACTAAACTATGTTGAGAATGACAAACCCATTCTAGAGAACCATCCCATATTAAGAGAATATAAATATGTATTCCCATAAGAGGTACCAGGTCTACCTCCAAGAAGGGATATTGACTTTTCAATAGAACTTGTACCACGAGCAATGCCAATGTCTAGAACAACCTATAGAATGAGTACACCAGAGCTAGTTGAGCTCAAATTACAGATGAAGGAGATGTGGGACAAAGGCTACATTTAGCCTAGTGTGTCCCCATGGGGAACACCGGCCTTGTTTGTGAAAAAGAAAGATGGAACACTCAAATTGTGCATAGATTATAGACAACTCAATAAGATGACCATCAAGAATAAGTATCCCTTTCCAAGGATTGATGACTTGTTTGACCAACTAAGGGGTGCTAAAATCTTCTCCAAGATTGACTTGAGGTTTGGATACCATCAAGTTTGAATTAAATATGAAGACAACCTTTAGGACAATATATGGTCACTATGAATTTGTGGTGGTGCCATTTGGTCTTACCAATGCACCAATCACTTTCATGTGCTTAATGAATAACGTATTCAGAAATTTCTTGGATAGATTTATGTTGGTTTTCATTGATGATATCCTAATCTATTCCAAGAATAGGGAAGAGCATGAAGAACATCTCAAGCTAGTACTCCAAGTGCTAAGAGAACATCAGCTATATGCTAAGCTTAATAAGTGTGATTTTTTCCAGAAACAAGTACATTACTTAGGACATGCTATTTCTGAGGAAGGAGTGGCAGTTGATCTTGAAAATATTAAATCCATCATGGACTGACCTAACCCAAAGGATGTATCTAATATCAGATCCTTTATGGGTTTGGCAAGATACTATAGGATATTCATAAAAGGATTCTCCAAGATCGGTTGCCCAATCACCTCCCTTCAGAAAAAGGGGGTTAAATTCATTTGGACATCTGAATTTTAAGAAAGATTTCAAGAGCTGAAATACCTTCTAACCAATGCACATGTACTGAAGATTGCAGACCCAAACAAAGACATTCTAATGTGTACATATGCCTGCAAGGAAGGGCTCGGAGGAGTCCTTATGCAAGAAGGACATGTGATTTTCTACGAATCCAGAAAATTGAATGAGCATGAAGTCAATTATGTGACCCATGATATGGAATTGGCTTCCATAGTGCATGCTTTAAAAATGTGGAGGCGTTACCTTTTAGGTAGAATATTTGTACTTATGACAGATCATAGTGGGTTGAGGTATTTGTTTGACCAACCAAAAGTCAATGTGAGACAAGCTAGGTGGATGGATCTCCTTAGTGAGTTTGATTTTGAAATCAAATGTATCAAAGGGAAGGAGAACATGGTGGTTGATGCCCTTAATAGAAGTATGAAAGTAGTTCACTTGGAATTTGTAAGCGCCAATGAATCGGACATCAAAGAGAGGGTCAAAATTGCACAACAAATAGATGCATTCTTCAAAACCGTGACATCATACCTAAAGAAAGAGCCCTCAAGGATGAAGTATGAAGGTTATCATGTGCTTAATGATGATCTGTTGAATTACAAGGGAAGACTATATGTCCCAATTTGTGACAAATTGAAGAGGTTCATAATGGATTAACTACACAAAAGACCATATATTGGTCATCCTAGTTATCAGAAAATGATCACGACCACTAGGAAACTATTTTATTGGTTCTGATTGAAAAATGAAATAGCTAAGTGTCTAGAGTGTCATCAAGTCAAGGAAGAGCATTGGCACCCAGCAAGGTTGTTGCAGCCCCTACCAATTCCCGAATGGAAATGGGAAACCATATCCATGGATTTCATCACAGGATTACCAAGATCAACCAAACAGAACAATGTCATCATGGTAGTTGTGGACAAACTGAGAAAATTTGCTCACTTCATATCGGTCAAGTCAACTTGCAAGGAAATAGATATTGCCAGCATCTTCATGAAAGAGATATTCAAACTGCATGGCATTCCTAAAGAAATTATATCCAACGGAGATACAAAGTTTACTTCAAACTTTTGGAAATCTTTGTTTGTTGGTTTTGAAACCAAATCGCTCTTTAGTACAGCCTATCACCCTCAAACCGATGGGAAAATAGAGAGGGTAAACCAAGTTCTAGAAGATATGTTGAGGATGCATGTAATGCATCAACCCAAGAAGTGGGAGGACTACCTACCACTGGTAGAATTTTCTTACAACAATGGCTATCAAGAGTCATTAAAAATGAGCCCTTTTGAAGCCCTCTATGGAAGGAAATGCAACATTCCAATCAGCTAGAACAACCCAGTAGACATAGTTACAATAGGGCCGGATATGCTAAAGGAAATGGAACAACAAGTGATTCAAATCATGCAAAATATGAAGATATCCCGGGATAGACAAAAGAGTTATGCAAACCTAAAAAGGACTCCTAGAGAGTTCTAAGCAGGGGATCATATGTATCTCTGAGTTAGACCTAGGAAAATATCTTTGAGGATGGGAGCTTGTGCCAAGATAGCACAAGCACAAGATGGAACAAGTGCTACTTTGGGGGATTAGGAGTGGTCTAGCGCCAAAACTCCCGAACGTTGGATTCGTGGAGTTAATCTGGACTGTTGAAACTAGAGGGACAAGTGTCTATAGATCAACGGTTATCCGGGAGTTTGGGTATTTGGAAAATTAGAGACGCGCAATTTTCCCCCGAAGGTCTGCAAGCCGAAGTAAATCCTAATCATAGATGCTAGGTACATGTGGAAATAGATGTGGCATGGTCCGAAGGGAAATCCGGAAGATACACACCAAACACCCGAATGTCGAACTGTCGGAGTGACGTGGACCATCAGTGTTCGAATCCTTCAGAATCCCTCTCAGTCCTCAATCTAAGGGACCCACCTTCGACTACCCGACTAACTGGGAATGCATCGTGGAGTGACACGTGGGACCTACTCGTTCCCCCTCAAGTGTTGACCATTGAACTAGGACCATTGGTTGAGTGGGTACGTGGCAAGTGATCCTATATTCCAGAGACTTTGTACTCCGGAGGAACCCGGCCATTATTTTATGAAGTATGGAACCATCAAAGTCTCTATCATGAAGTGAACCTCGACCATTGGTAGGATGAGTACACTTGGTGCAATATTAGACACTCTGGAGACTTATCTTTTCAAGGAATTCACGACGTGAGGGGTTTGCAAGCTTTGAATCTTGGAGCCGCGAAGTAATGAGAACCGTAGATATATGGATCTATGTGGAACCTTACGGACCATTAGATTGAAGGACTAAGTAGTTATCAGTCTATGATGATGTGGCTTGATGATGTCATTCGATGTGACATGGACTCGCATTATGTGTGCCACGAGTCACCCAGTTTTGGATGATTCACATACCCATTGTGTCTGTTAGAGCATGACATGTGTCACCCCCTATCAAGGACACTTTTCACCCCTTGACCCTCATCACGTGTCAACTTCTAGTTCATGTCTCCCTAGCTGACATGGGTGGTGATGTGTTTGGATCTCTAGGATTCTAGATGATTTCAGGAGTTCGTAAGATTGAACATAGTATAGTTGAGGAGGGTACAACGGGGATAGTCGACCGACAAATGTCAAAAGTCCAACAACGATCGTCAATTGTCGAAATGTTGAATGCGTGGAACGAAGACCAATGAACATCGAAGGGATAAGCCACGTGGTGATATTTCAGGACTTCGGGGATCAAGAATAAGGAGTGTTTTGTGTCGACTCGAAGCCCCCTTTTAACCGTAGATCTCAGTGGAGGATGTGGACCTTTGATCCCCTCCGTTGTTCAGTGATCTGATAATTTGACAACACTGTTGGAACTTCTGAAGTGTCGAAACCTTTGCTAACGCAAGCTCTTAGCTCCTGGTTTTCAGCATGAGGTCATGAGAAAGACCCCGCTACCTGGTTTAAGAATGTAGTGTGAGATGTAATCTTCGGAGGAGAAGAATACAATGGTTTTTCTTAATTAAGGGACCGAAAAATAACTAGGGAAAGAGAAAATTTGATGCCCCATCCCCAGAAAGGGCATTTAGGAATTGGGTGTGCTACAATAATGAGCCACCTAGTGAAAATGTTGTGCAAAATGGTATTAATAATTATATCTATGTTAGTGGTATTATGAATATACATAAAAAAGGCTTGTTCAACTCATCTCCAAATTCATTTGTTTTCCCTTAACAATCCTACTAAACCAGGAAATAGGAATGAGTGATAGATGCATTCATTCAACTAAAGGAGACTGTGGATATAAAATTACACCACATGTCTTGGCTATATATCAAACGTGTATTTGGAAACTTGAAATTTAGGGATTTCCAAATTAGAAATTCTATCGACCACAAAACCCCAAGTATGGGCACATTGATGAGAGTTTGAAAAATATACCTAATTTAAAAACTTTGGAAGATAAAATGGAAAGCGGTGTTGAATGGAAGTAGAAACCACCCCAAGAGAGGTGTTACAAAATGTTCCCCCTGCAGATAGGTGAAACTTCTCTTGGATTTCTATACCCCTATACCAAGACAGAAAGAGTACTAGTGGACACTAAAATCCCTTTAAAATCATCTAAAAAAATCAAATCGAGTAGGAGAGAAAGGATATGATGTACCATTTTTTTATGTTTTTCCTCAGTGCTTCCAATCCTGGAGCTTGATCCTCAAAACCTCTGGCGCAAACTGAGATATGCAATAGACAGCAAAGAGAAACAACTATCTCCTACTCTACTTGATTAGATAAGACAAGTCTATCTACGAAGATTAGAGCAATAGTAGATAAGAAAATGTAACAAGACATAAACTTGAAGCAAATAGGCCAACTATATATTAAATGAGAACCAATAAGAAGATACTTACAAACTGTTGTTGGGAAATAATACCCTACGGACTAACAAGCTAGGGTTGAACTTGTACGCAGATCATGACCTCAAAGAAAACACTCTTAACCTATCACCCCAATACTCAAACCCCTTTTTCACACACAAGCATGGAAAATATCTACTAACCTTTTTCTATCGATGTTTGATGTAGATCCTCCATTGCGCTTTATCCGCTTTCTCTCGCTGCTCCTTCCAAAGACAATCCTACAATCAAGACAAAACACTACGCGTGCATGCTATTCTTCTACCTAAGGGTTATAGATTAAGCATAAATCAAATAAAATATGTATTACTCGTGCATTGGGATGGGAAAAGTATTCTTTTATTAATCTCAAGATGAATCAACTTACAATAATGATAGAGACCGGCCACCGTTCCTCGATCCTGATCCTGGGCTCCTCCTCTTCTTTGTCCTCCAACTGCTTTGCTTGAATTCCCGTTTAGGCTTGAGGAAATGCTAAAGGGTTGGGACAAATGGATTCGGCAATTGGGCAGAGTTTCTTTGCTATATTTTTCCTCCCTCCAAATAGTACCCCTACCCCTTCTTTTATAGGCTAGAAGGAGCTAGGGTTTTGGACGAACTCTCGGCCATGCATGGCTGGGAATTCCAGTTAACTGATCCAAAGCTTTTTGTCCCGTCGGCAACTTTCCTGTTTTTGTGCTTTGTTAGGTAAAAGCGGGCTGTAGTAGGCCATCCAGCATTCCAACGCGTGCAGTAGTGAGCCTGCCAGCGTTCCAACACGTGCAGTGAAGGGTTAGGGCGCGTTCCACTTGTTTTAAGAGGGTTTTCAAGGTTTTATTCAGCATGGCTTTGGCAAGGAAGAGACATGAGTTGGCCTGATGCCAGGTAAGCCTGTGTGGTGCATTGTAGGGTTATAACAGATGCCCCCTAATGTGTGAGGTCAGAAGAGCATCTAATGGCCGAAATACATTACCAATTCTTTACCAATCTGTACTGATATGCTGAATGAGTGAGCCCATGAATCAGGAATTAGGAGGTGTCGTCTGCAAAAAATATCAAATGTCTCACCGAGGCGGGCATACCCATGCTCAGGATAAAATAGAACCATGGCTACCAATCAAATACACTATAGATCCATATCATATAACTATAGAGAGTAGCCGCAAACAATACACAGCGGAGCTACATCTCGAAATCGAAAAGATATACATAGAAAGTATCCATCTCTTAGAAGATGATTCGGCCTGATGGCTGTACTTCAGAGATCGAGCAACAACTTAAAAGTCTTATAAAACTTGGGTAGGAGTGTAATATGAGTGTACGACTGCACTACCCAGAGGTCTTCGACAGCTCGTCAGTTATGGACTTGATAATCTTGATGATCGGACTGAAGGCTTCAGTGATTTCGAACAAAGACTTGATTGGACATTCAGGATGGTCGGGTATGCGGACAAGAGACATATTGCAGAGGGGCCAACTCAGGCTTAGTAACAAACTCCCCTTGGACAATAGCACGACA
>JASDQU010032649.1:14426-28943 GCA_032191745.1 Picea mariana | reverse complement strand
CATGGAATGTATCCTAGGAGGTGGTATCTCACTGAGTTTATTTTTCATTCACTATTATTCAATGTATTCACTCCTTTGCATTCATTACCTTGAAGTGAAATTAATACAACACATTAATTTATTTGACGTGCTATGCAGGGCATTTGAGTTTGGCTATGGTGGTTGCTATTCACTCTAGTTCATTCAAATTCTTTTGGTTATTTGGCCTCTGGTTTACATGGTGATTCGCTAAGGTAAGTGCATTTTCAACACTGCAATATTTTAGTAGTCTGCATTCATTCGTTTGTAGTGTTGCGTAGGGCATTTGAGTTTGGTTGTGGTTCTTCTGGGTTTGGTGTTTTGCCTCCTACTTTGGGTGTTCTGGTGATTGTTTGGCCAATGGTTTGTTTTCCCTATGGTGGATGTTCTAGGGTTGGTATGTCTGCTGTTGAAGTTTTCTAGTTTTTGTGTTTGGATTCATGTTTTGGTGGTAATTGGATTGTATTGGTTGTTTGAATCATGGTTGGTCTGGATTGTAATACCCAAAAACAAGTATGCTTTGTTATGTGACTATAGGGGACATATATAAATCACTGAAAGGGATTATTCTTTGTAATAAATATGGCTATTGATTACAATGGACCATAGTGTGATATATTCTGGTAATTGTTTGCATTCGATTTTTGTTGATGTGGTTGTTATTTTCTCTCTGGCTTGTCTACCTTGTGGTGGTTATTTGAATGGATTCTGGTTTTTATTTGGCCTATGGTTCGGGGGGTGACTAGCTTGGTAATATACAATCATTCCTTTATAGTGTTGCATAGGGCATTTGAGTTTGATGGTGGTTCTTTTAGGTTTGGTGTTTTGCTTCTTGCATTGAGTGTTGGGAGGGTGGTGATGTGAGCCTTGTGGAATTTATCCCTAGAGGAAGTGATTGGGTAAGGTAAATGTGCATTTGGTGCTCTGCTGGATTTGTGTTATGGATGTTCTGATGTTTATTTGGACTGTGGTTCATTTGGGCCATGGTGGTTATTTTTCTATTGGTTTGTCTCCTATTTTGGTGTTTTGGTTTTGTTTATTTATTTATTTTAGACCAATTGTATTGTTTTGAATTGATTTGTTTAGGTGAGGGGTTTAGTTGTGGAAGAAACTTGGTGTTTTGCATTATTGTCATCTTATTTGTTCAAGTGTCAAGTGGTTGTTGTAATGACCCCTCCATTACGACAACGAATATATATATATATATATATATATATATATATATATATATATATATATATATATATATATATATATATTTTAAAGAATTAGGAAATTAACGTCAACACATACTTCATAGAAATGCACAGTCAACATGACATCATAATTAAAAGCATTACAAGCTACCCATCATCGAAATAAATAACGACACAAGTCAATGCATTAACATAAATAACAATGGCACACGTTCAACCATCACAATCAACTGAAGCAAAAAATAAATAATGATAAACCAGACAATGAAAATCAAAATAAGTACCAACCCAACCTATCATGCATGGTTAGGACCTCAAGGACACATAAACAACACTCAAGCCCATGATTCATCTGATTGATTTTAACCATTTAAGGTCTTAATGCTGGCGACTGTTCTGAGGAACAAGGAGGTGTCTAAATCCCGTTAACCCAATCAAGCCGACAATCAAATAGATCAATCAATCAATCTTAATCATCAATTAATCATGGCGCAAGAGAAATCATCAACTTTATTTTCATGGTGCACGAGTAATCTGATTACATAACTCAACATACATTAACATTAATTTCAAGATGCAAGATTAAGAAGATTCATAATTGATCATACATCAACATTTAATACCCGGCGCAAAGAAATCTAATCACTTAATCATCTATACATCAACATTATACCATATTGCAAGGAAGGCTAATCACTTAATCATTTATTCATTAACATTATTCCAAGCCACAAGGGTAAGAAAATCACATAACCAATCATACGTCCTATTAATTTCATGGCACAAGGAAATCCATTCTTGTAACCCTCATACATCACATTAAATTCATGGCGCAAGAAATTCTATTACAAACATACATCAATTAAGAACRCGATTAGACATCTATGGAACATCCATCAAGATTCCATTCTACACTAACATGTATCAATTTAGTCAACGCAATTAGYCATCATCAAGARTCCATCTATAATAACATATATCAAATAATCGAYGCAATTACCATCTATTGTTAACAATCAAGGAATGACATATGGATACATTTTTATCAGCAAGAGAAGGTTTACCCTGTACACAAACAAGTTCTACACCACACCTCTTGATGGTTTCATTAGTAATTTAATTCTTTTATCATTCTAACAAGATTGAGTTAGGAGCTAACCATTAAATAAATATAACCTTACTTAAAGTAACAAAATCCTCAACTAGGCCCTATGACACACAAGGAACCACACGGGTGAGGGTATGCACTTTATACCATCGTCAAGGAGATCATAGGGACCAGTGGAAACATTAGCAATAACCCAAGTCTTTATTCTTCCTAAGTGCACCTTAGAGCTTGGATTCCTCTAAGAGAATTAAGATGACTAAAACTTAATGCATTGGAAGGTCAACTCATGTTCAGAAAATGTCCTGCCCATATGGGAAGTTGGGGCAACGGAACAACGAGTAGTCCCAATTCATTTATGCAGATTTGTATCTAATTTCTAAGATAAGGCATCCAACTTGAAAGAGGGATTTTATATACATCCAACTAAATTTTATATGCAAGCATGACATGTATGAACCATGACTTGGTTGACCTTGGTTTCACTTATCAAATCTATTGGCTTGGTTTCAAGGTGAGCTAAGGAAGACAAGGACCAAACAATACATGTGAGGATCATGCGATAGCATGTAGGTAGCAGGGATGATTTTAAGGATGGAAATTTATTTTTAAATGTAGAAACCTTGGCAAATATTACTAATCCTTCATATGCCAACTATAAATGTTTGGCGATATTTTTGTAAAAATATTCAAATTCCTAAGTATTTTATATATATTTTTTATAAAATTTTGGCTATTTTTAAGGTAAAATAATTTTATCTTATAGAATTTGGGCGAATCATTTTTAAAATAGCGAATCTCATTTTTGGAAAAGCCATGGAAAATTAGCCCATGAGCGAAATTTAGCCCCTAAAATCATCCTTGGTAGGTAGCATACTCAAGTTACAATGACAAATGCAACATTCAAATCAATTGAATTCGCAACAACGAGGACAATGCAATCTCACCCACTTATCATGTATATATAATGCATATATATAACCATCGAGGACAAGCATTGCAAACTCAAATGCATACTTATGTGTTCCCTTCATGGAAAGGGGTGATCTCCGACCACAATGAAATTATATAATGTGTACTTTTCAAGAAAGAAAGAAAATGATTTTAAAGTCCACGAGACTAACAATAGCCTATGAGACAGGCTGCCTCACACCTCGAAGCACCAAGGAAACACCAAAGAAGCATGGCACTGGTTTCATATTACCAGTCACCATTATTTTTACAGTCGAATGATCAAGGTAAGATATCAGCACTAACCACAGATGTAAAGCATATACCACTAAATTAACACTAAACTGATCTTAGGGTCATGTATCCTTAGGGTGGGAATTTAATTCCTAGCTCTGGATTCAGCTGTGCGAAGTCGCTGTGCATAACCAATGATGACAAGGGGTAAAATACATGGTGTAAGTATTATTCGAGATATGCTCAGGGAGTAAAAACGTTTTGCAATGACGATGGTAGATTTGCGAATGAATCCACACCTTTTTACCAAGATACACAACCCATGCGACTGTAGCATTGCTGTACTAAGTTCCAGTGTGCAGTTCAGACTCATACTTTAAGCACAATTGCAGGATGCATAAATTGTATCTCACTCGTACCAATCTAGCCAACGAGTGGACCAGTGCTGGGGAAATTCTGTGAGCAAGGTAATATACGCTCAGATGAGTAACCAGTCCACGAATTAAAGCTCCAACACTGTCTCTGTGTATACACCTTCCACACAAATATTTTCTGTGTATACACCTTCCACGCAGGGCTCGACATCTAGTTTGCAAGGTAGTGGCTGGGAACATGAGCTCGCAGAACATAGCTCATTCCTTCCAACATTACTTAATCGCCGAATATCCACCAAACTTAAAAATTTAAAATAAAAATTTCAATGCAGGTCAAGGCAACGACCAAGCTAACTTGCATCAGACGGGTGAATCTAAAGGTAGGGGATCAATAATTTTAGCGATCCCAAGGAAATCTCAGATAGCAACAAGAAACAATAAATCGAGAGTTGACAATGGAAGGAGAGCTAACACCATTTTTTATATACTCAGTTGCGGATTTAAGTGACATCAAGCTCCAATAATTCTTTATTTGCACAGAAAATTTGTCAAGAAATTTTCAATTCAATTTTAGATTACATCACAGATATAAAGGAACCCTATAACTCTATTACAAAATTAAAATTTATAACATTTGATCTCAAATCATAATATATCAGAACCAGCGAGGATGGACTGGATGATTCTTTTCGTCAAACAGGAGTTTCCTCCTTCCTTCTCCCGCTTGTCAATTGTTGAGACTTCACCGGTACCTCCCAACCAATGCTAGGGGTACTCTTCTTCTCCCTTATTCCCTCGATCCGCAAGGGGTCCACTCACATACACAACCAGAAATCCTCTAGCTCACAGCTTGCCTCGCAAGGTAGAGCCACCACTCTTTTCCAAGCTGGGTATCCCAACTCTCGCAAGTAAAACCAGTCAAAAATTTTGCAGCATAACTTTACCCATAACCAGTGTGATCCATTTCTCATCTTAGCCATTTGTTTTATAGAATTTCCCCATAACTCATCCCCACTTGCAAAATTAATTCGTTTTTTTAATTTAAATAATTTAGAATTATTTCCCCCTTACACTTGTCACCCTTACCCCAATTTGCACAAGTAAATCCACATTTTAATTTAATAAAATTCAATTTCCCTCACCCTTCCTAAAAGCACTCCTTAAATCACTCCTAGTTGTCTGTTTATTCCCCTTATTTCCAATTAATGATTGGCGCCTTTCTAAAACTGATTTGAGTTAAAATAAGATTCTTCTCTAGTTAGACTAGTATTAATTAGACTCTAGATACCTTTCTATGTGCACACATTCTTTTATGCTTTATTCCTTTTTTATCTTAAATTCCAATTAGGGATTTTCTGCACACTAGTGTATTGTATTAATTCTTTAAAATTATTTCATCTTTCTTATTTTCTTGAATTGACTTGCCTCTTTCCTATGTTATTTAATTTGTATTTTAGTTTTAGTATTTTCACCAAGCCTAGACTTAGGCTTAAATTTTAAATAGGCTTAGACTTCCAAATGGGGATTTAAAATTTATAATTTCAATCCTTATTTAATTAATTAAATCCGGCAATGCTTAAAGATTATACAAGGTTTTATTATTCGCTCAAGGTTTTCTAGGCCACGTAGATTCATTGACACAAGTTTTATTTCCGCGACGTGCCCTTCAAGATGCACTTCATGCTCCAAGGGTGCCACTCACCTTTGACTGGTTTTGGTAGTTGTCCAACCCCTGGAGTCAACACTCCATTCGGGCGACCTTGTGAGAGACTAAGGGCTTATAAGGAATAAGGACCTTGCCTTATTGCGCCCCCCTAAGAAATATTCGTGAGCGTCTGTCTCAGTCTGCCCTCACGGCATCATGGACCCCTCAAACTAGGTAATCATTAACCTACAATTCGAGCCATGATGAGAGTGCTAGTAGGCTGTGACAAGGACTCTGCCACACCTCTCCCTCAATATCTGGTCTATGTGCATGGCTCCTTTACTCCTTATGTGAGTCAGATTAGCAAGCAATCGTAAATCTACATCTATCAATGAAACACTGTCAGTGATCCATATATAAAATCATACTATAAACGATCATATGTCACATATGTGTAAATGAAATACTCAAACCAATACAATCCATTCCCTAACTCAATCCGGAGTCCAATGAGGTCCATTGATTCCCTCGACATCCACAATCCGTCGAATGTCCTGCACACTCAGGGAAAATCGTTAATATCATATGTCAACATGCATTTATCAAATAACATAAAATCATAATCCGTCAACATTATCATAAGAATCCATAAGATGAACAGATAACCATATAGTATAACCAGATCACTTGCATGCAAGTGTCCTCAAAGAATAAGTCAATAACATGTGCTCGCAAGAGTGGGATGTTACACTTGTTGTATTCACGATAAGCATTGTTAATAATTTTTTCTCTGTTGCTTCTCGACATTTGTAGATTGTTATTATTTCTCTACCTATATATGTTCAATATGTTGATACCCACTTGGTTTCTTAGGTCTAGAAATCCAATATTGTTCTAATGAAGCTATGAACTGAAAAATATTATCTTGTTTACTTTAAAATTATTGAAATAAGATATACTAGTAAAATTGTTAGTTAGTATTTGGAACATGCTATTGTTATTCTCCTTGTATTCACGTAATATGTGCCATGCTTTCTTTGCAATGGATTTTGTGGATGAAGGTTTAATTGTGGAAGAAACTTTATGTTTTGTAGTCCTCTCATCTTATTATTTCAAATGATACTTGTATTTAAGGTAAGCCTTGTTTAGTATATATGAAATACATCATTTGGAATTCAAATTACAAAAAGACAAAAATAAAAATGAGAACTTTTGTTTTTCTTATGGCTAGTTTAAATTCAAATTTATAGTTCTCTAATAGTTTGTTGCCAATAGTTTCTCCATTGTATTTTTTTTCCCGTTTGTGTTGGAAAGTTGGTTTAGATAGTTGGTTTTCACTGATGTAAACCTTTGAAGAATTCTGGTAGCCCCGATAATGTGATTTTGGTACCCGACGTTGAATGAAGAATATGGATAGAAATGATAGTGTGAACGCAGGAAAGATCCTCATAGATGGATAATACTCATCGTTCCATTTTTGGTGATATGTGGAATTCCATGTGGTTCCTCACAGTTAGGGAGATATGGCCATGTAAAGTTGGAAGTCCTGAAGAGTGGACAAGAAGCCCCTAGTTTTTTATAAGTCTTGGTCAAAGGGGTAAAGTTGTTGTAACAAGAAGATCCTAGAAGCCCTAAAATAAGGAGAGGAGTTACCTAGCACAAGTATATAAGCACATCAAGGAGTCATTCATAAGTACACTCACACACTTATTTCATTTCTTATCTTTCTTGTGATCTAGTGATTTTTTGCTAAGGTTGTAGCATCTTTTTCTGAAGTAGCAAAGAAGGGTCGACAATGAAAATATCGAAGTTACAAAAACACTCTAGTTTCTGAGGTATATGCGAGTTGCAGCCCTGTGAGGGAGCATATGTACGCGGTATGTTTGTACATGGTTGAGGGTTATTCATGTTGTATGGTGATATATGCATGAGGGACATGCATAGGGTATTTGAGATGTTTCATTGATGACATGGTACATATCTGCATATCGTTGATGGTATGGTATATGAAATAGGTTGTACATGGTTGATGCTCTAGTTCATGATTCACTACTCATTGTTGATGTATCTTTTGGTTCATGATTGATGCATGAGATAGTATGTATGTTGGTATACACTTAATACATGGTATGGTACAAGTTTAGTTGGTTGATGATCAGATACATGTTAATGAGACATTGACAATGACAATGACAGAGTTTTGACAGTGACAGAGTTTGTGGTAATGACAGTGGCAGAGTCTGTGACAGTTGGTCTACATTTACATTTCAGGGTGACTGAATGAGGCAAGGAAAGGTGGTTGTAGCCACCTTCCAGTTGTAGCTGGAGAACCTAGGGGGTTGTATCCTCCTTCTGGTTGGAGCCAGAGAATCAAGGAGTTGAATCTTCCTTCAGGTTGGAGCATCCTTCCAGTTGTAGCTAGAGAATCAGAAGTTGGTGCTTCCAATGAATTTATTCTTTTGATATATAAGAAAAGCATTATGTGGTTTTCTCCCGTTTGGGTTTCGACGTAAATTCTAGTGTACTGTGTATCTATTGTGATGTGATGTTGTTTATGATTATACTGTTGATGATATATTGGATGCCAATGATAAGCTGTTGAACAATGTTGAAGAATAAACTGTGGTTAAAAGTACTATAATTGTTCATTACTGATTCACCCCCCCTCTCAGTAATCCAACAATTGGTATCAAAGAAGGTCCTTCAAGAAGAAATATAACCACTGGAAGGAGATCATGGATCATGCTAAGATTGGGGTACCACAGTTTGATAGTGAGAACTATGCATTCTGGAGTAGAAGAATGAAAAATTATATTCAAGCAAAAGGATTTGATGTTTGGCGATAAATAGTAGATGGATACAAAGAACCTGCCACTCCCTCGATAGATAGATATGGAAAGAAGCTAGAAGAAAATTATTTAAGGGATATAAACTCTATCGAGAATGGTGTGACTCAAGTTATACATACCAATATTATGCACTGTGATTATGCAAAAGAAATGTGTGATAAACTGAAGACTATCTATGAAGGAGATACACAAGTTAAGTGTTGGGATCAGGCCTATTTTGAGAAGGAAGTCTAGCTTGGGAACATATCTATTTTTGGGAGAAGGATCTATTTTGTGGAAAGAACTAAACTTGGAAACAAATGACTTAAGTTTTGAGCACGCACAACAGGTGGCAAGAAAGAAGTATGCAAAAAACGAAGGAAAATCAACATGCAAGAGGAAAAGAAACATGCAATAGGAAAAGAAATGTGGCGCGCATGAACGAAATCCTAACCATGATAGGGTTAGGTTTTTTGAAAAAGATTGTAATGACTATAAGACATAGAGTAGTATAAATAAAGACCTAGGAAGTCTAGAGAGGTGGTGGTTGTGGTATAGGATTATTTATGTTGTCAAGTATAATAAGTCTTGAGTAAGGTAGTATTTGAGGGTTAGGTCATAGGTTGAGGATCCTAATGTGATCTAGTCCGCCTCACAGAGGGTTATTTCCCTCATCTTGATTGTAATACTGAAGATGTAATGTGCACAACACAAGATTTTGTAGTAGAATAAATAAAGGAAAATAGAGCCAGATCTTTGTGGACGTAGCCCCATGAAGGGGTGAACCACAGTAAAGTTGTGTGCTATGTGTGATTGTTAATGTATTGTTACTTTCTGTTGATTATTAGCCTGTGAATGAATAGTTAAACTAGAATGATCAGCATGCATGCATAGGTTTAAAGATGAACAAAACATAGGAGTACTTGAATAACTAATAAGGATAATGCATAAGAAAGAAATAACACAATCCTAGATCCCCACTCATTCCTATACTGCAAATGCTTGAGCATTGTAGTCACCCATAAAATCTGTCTTGGGTGAGACTGCATTGTGCACCCTGTGCACAATGTTGCCTTCTGGTTTACTAGGAGGGACGATAGTTTTTTAGGGTTTTTTTGGAAACCTGTTGAGATCCAAACCCGGGTTAGCCCAAGAAGAGAAAGAGAGAAATCAAACAAATGGTTTCATTGCCGGCTGGAATTGCACGAGATTGAGTGAACGAGATCCATGGAAGAAACACGCAGAGAATGAAAGTATAAAAGGGGATGTTAGGGCCATGGAATCCAACGAAGGCGGAGATTAAAAGATGGTTGAAAACAAAGGAACTTGAGTTTGAGTAGAAGGACAACATAAACCCTAAGTTAACACCATGCAAATATCTCGACAAATACATGTTTAGCGACTTGCAAGAGGTATTTTTCTGTGATTTCCCACATTTTTTGCAGGAGTGGGTATTGAGATTAAAGGACAACCACCCTACAAATCGATTCAGACAGCTGGAATGGAATCCCGAGGAAATCGCGTAGTTACATCAAGTTAATAACAAATTTATGCACGTAGTAGATTTTTGGTTAGACAATATTGTTGCAGGGTTTATCATTGAATTTGTAGTAGATACCGTGAAGTCATACACCGCGGAAGATAAATATTTTCTAAAGGGACCCATAGGTAGGTACATCAGATCGTTGTATACTTCAATCAAGATTTTATTGTATGACAATGGTGTGATTACCATGGAATCAAACAACTAAACCTCCTTGTGTGCATGGGGGAAGTGGGGGAAGCACTGACAGGAGGTTGAGATATGAAAAAGTAGATGGATAAAGGAAATAAGGAGGATATGGACCCAATCATGATGGAAGAATATCAAATAAATTAGATAATGGAAGAAGCTGGAAAACACACAACGGAATACCGTACCAATATAAAATGAATAACAAGAAGAGAGACATAGCTGACAGAGAGGGCTTGGAAAGCGATGAAGAAGAGGTAGAGGATCTCCAGGCTATGGAACATATTAAGGAAATCTTGCACGCAACATATGAAAGGAAAAAAGGAGGTGTAAGGTCAAGAACAAAAGACATAACTCCAATTCAGATCACCACCAGTGTGGAACCTACAACCCCATGTGCGACTAATACACTAGAAAGAACACCAACGTTTAGAAAAACAAATTTTAGTGGAAGAAAGACAACATGACATGCATCCAATCAAGGAGCATCAACTGGAGGAGCCAGTTCAGGAAGTAACAATCATTTATCTACACCACGCTGAGGCAGTAATTCAACACAATTCAAAATGGCAGGACATGATGCCACAATGATATTACTAGAATTTAGGGGAGAGGCATTAGAGGACCTTGAAAAAAACTTATTCATCTATGAGAAGATCTGGGAAGAAAGAAGATCTGAGATGAGGATACAAAGCTCACGCAATTAGCTATTACACTAAGAGACTGCGCACTAGATCGATATATGAGCCTAGATGTAAATAATCCACGGGGAATACCAAAGACTATTGCAGACGTGAAAAAACTATTGGTAAACAAATTTAAGAAGCCTAGATCATAAGAGCAGTATATGAATGAAATGATTGAAATAAGGAAAAAACCAGGTGAATCTGTTTGGGAGATTGATCAGAGGTTCAAACGACTGAAAGGAAAGTTGAAATATGCAATTATTGACATGCAACATAGGCATTTATTTGTGAACTCATTATTACCACATTTGAAATATCCAGTAAGACATCAGAAGTTCCAAACTCAGGCAGAGGATTTGCAGGCAACCTTACAACTGGAAGAGAACCAATATCAACAGATAGATCCAACAATAGAGGAGATGAAGGAGGATTTGAAGAATCTAACATTTCAACTTAACCATAATAAGGGTAAAGAGAAAATATAAGTTGTTTGGTGTACCTTATGCAGGACAAAAAGACACCATAATAATGAATGTCCAACTTTCACGTAGTACATGGTGAAAGGGGTGCCAAACCCATTTCCAACATGAGGACCATGGTGTGAGATTTGTAAAATGCATGGGAATGATCCATATCACTATCCAATGATGCATAAATATAAGATAGTACCAAAAGGTTCATATTGCAATTTTTTCAAATTAGTGGGTCATGATGATAAGGATTGTAGAACAATGGAGATGACGAAAGAAATAACTTTAGATACTTATGGGGTGAAAGCATAAATGATGAAATGACGAGTTGCAACTTAGTTTATCCAAGTGAAACACCCATACAAAAATGAAAAACAACAATAAAAAAATGCACAACCATAGTATAATAATGTGCAACCACAGTATAATCCCCCGCAGTATAACCTTGTACCTCAGTACAATGCACCATGAGGAGATCGAGGTGGATATAGAGGTGGAGGATGAGGCAGAGGAGGATTTGGGTGAGGCATATGACCATTAGTATGCCACAATTTCTAACAACCAAGACATTATGCAAGGGATTGTCCACTTCCACCAGTGACATGTATGTACTGTCGCGCAACCGACTATGACACAAAAGACTACCCAACACTCTTGGGGAAGATACAGGAAAAAATAAACTAGAACAACCAGAATGTCCAATGGATCTCTTCATAAGCCAGGGATGATGGGAGAAACATCAATATAGTCACTCGAGGAGGAGCCAAGACATGAACTGATGCTGTTACACGAAATCCATACCAGCACCAATGAGTTAAAAAGAACACCGAGCCACATAAGTAGTTTGACGTGTGGGAAGAAAATTAAACATTTAAGGAGGCCAGATAGGAGTGTCTCAAGCAGAATGATGCATCCACATCAATTGTGTATCAACATCAGAATCCACCAATATACGAGATTCCATTTTAATGGACCATACCAATAAAGAACAACCTCTAGAAAAAGTAAGTACCATAAAGTATTTTCTACAATCTTGTGTTAAGTTATTGAATGACCCATCATCTGTTAAGGTCTTACAAAATATGCTAGAAAGATGTCACACAGAGGTAGAATGGAAATTAGAGAAGAAAACAATCAATCATATCCATACCATAAGAAGGACAAGCAAAGAATTTAGAGAATGCAAACAATAGGGATTCCAATATGGGTGATGTTATACTAGATTTAGGCTCTGAAGTAAATGTCTTACCTAAGAATACGTGGTAGTGTATGGGGAAACCTACCCTAGGCTATTCACCTGTTAGGTTGAAAATAACAAATCAACATAGATTTTTACCTATTGGATCAATAATTAAAGGTGTGACACTAGATTTAGATGGAGTGGGAACTATGGTAGATTTTGAAGTGATAGAAATAGTGGATGGCACAATGCCTTACCCAACATTACTTGGATTGGATTGGGAATTTGATAACTAGGCTATAAGTAATCCGAAGACAAGAAAAATGACTTTTGAATCAAGAAAATATAGAGTCATTGCACCATTGGATCCCTCAGAAGGAGAAAGGTTTGTAGAGGCCACTTGTTTGGGTCTGGAAGAAATAAAACAGTGATACAGAACCACCACGCAACAAGAGGATTATGTTAACACAACTGCAGATGCGGTACAAGACTAGAGAAGCATTACATCATGTGCATTCGAATCAAACACATGTTTTGAGAATTGGCAACAACGGTTACATGAAGTTTCCATAAGAAGGTGCACAACACTACTACATATTGAAAATTTTGTGATGGCTACTTGCGACGAAAGTACCCCTTCGTCGCAAAATTCAAGAGAAAGAGTTCAATTTTTCAATTTTATTATAAATCCAGCCAGTATTCGTTGCTCTATCGATGAATGCAGATGTTCGTCGCTCTTGCGACGAATTTGAAGATAGTGGACTATCGTCGCTCTTTCGACGAACTTATGCATTCGTCGCAAGAGCGGTGATAACCATAGACCATTACACTATTTGATAAAGTCAATATTGATTGTTATACTCTTTGACAAAGTCAACATTGATTTGGTCAACTTTCGTCGCAAGAGAGATGATAACCATTGACCATTACACTATTTGATAAAGCCAACATTGACTGTTATACTCTTTGATAAAGTCAACATTGATTTGGTCAATGTTCTTCACTATTGCGACGAAAAAATATCTATAAATATTTTACGAATTAGAGATGTTGCGACAATCTTGCTATAACAATGATGGTTCAGAAAGGGTATTTTTGTGCGGAAGAATGTCGCAGAATATTAGAGGTGGGAAAAAAAGTAAAGCAAGTGAAAAGAGTGATGGTAGATGTTATTGCCCTTGCAAAAAATGTTTCCTCATACGTCTCGTAAGAATTTTAATAGCAACAACTAAAATACATTGTAGGAAATATGGGCACATTGATGGTGGATTGAGTGAATATCATCCCATGGTAATTAACTATATATTCATTATCTATTTTTATATTGTCAATTTTATATAAAATTATATATATGTGTATATATATTGTTTGAATGTTTGTTATAGTACACACTAATTTTGCATGATTGTTTGTAATTATAAAGTTAGATTTTTCCTCTAAATTTCCGCAGAATATTGCACCAAGTAGTAGTAGAAATGATGTTGTACAAGCTGAGGAACATGATCAAGAAAATGAGGATCTCATGGAAGAAGATGATGGGACAAATCAAGTTAATGATCCCATGGAAGAAGATGACAAGATAAATCAAATGATCCAAGATTAGTTTTCTCAGCTGGATGAGGATGGGGACAATGATGGTATTTATGATGAACCTCTATTAGAAAAGGAAAATAAACGACTTTATGAAAGATTAAGAGAAAATCTTCTCTCTGCTACATTGTTGCTAGTGAACTTAAAGGTTATGAATAATTTCTCGAACACTTGTATGACATAGATCCTAAGGTATGTAATATGTTTCATCTCATATTATGCATAAATGTTGACTTTTTTTAATTTGTTTTTAGTGTTAATTAATGTGTAAAATAAGAATGCAATTTTTACGATTAATATTCTTTACATTAACTAGTTATTTGTTATGTTGTAGACTGTTAGGTGAATTTTTGTTACCAAGCAAAAATTGCCTTGTAAAAGTATATTGTAATTTCATTGTAAATATGGACCGTTCATTATAAGGTCGCAGATCTAACGATAGAGATTATGTTAGAGTTTTTTTCCCTAGAAGGCAACCCTCTTTTATGAGGGAAATGTATCGCGACTA
>JASDQU010032648.1:5080-21399 GCA_032191745.1 Picea mariana | reverse complement strand
AAGCTCTAGAAAAAAATCTTGGACCATTCTGAGAAGTTGGAGGCTCAAACTTAGAGATCAAATCAGACGGGAAATCAAGAGATAATGAACACCTAGAAAAGGAGTCGCAAAAAGAACCTGGTAAAGAGTAGTTGACTTCGACTGTTGTTAACCCTTCATAGTCCTTCTTCAATATGGAAGAGAAAGTGAACATAAATCCATACCAAGGTGATATCGATGAATTAAAATTGAATCATTGATTGCAACAACTAGAAGTTTATTTTAACGTTTGCCATATAGATGAAGAGAAAAATATTCCATTTGCTATATTGAAGTTAGAGGGCCATGCTTTAACCTGGTGGGAAATCCATATGGAACACTTAGGATGGAGGATGATATTCTAGTACCCAGTACCCAACGTGCACAAAGGTAAATAAAAAATTTCACTTGTAATTACCAATCAGTTCTAGCAAGAAATATGTTTTACTTTTCCTAAGGGAAAATCACTCTAATGAAGAGTCATTAAAAGTAAAGACATCCTTGGAATGGTGTACTAAGGAGAAGAAACTTGAATTGGAGGAGTTTCTAAAGGTACATAGGGGATTGTTCCAAAATCCCAAAGGGATACCATAAGAGGGACGCGGAGCATGAAATCAAATTATTCCTAGAATCCCCCTTGCCAAATATTAGGTTGTATAGATAGTTCATTCCAGAAGAAAACAAAGTAAAGAAGCAGTTGCATCATTTGTTAGAGCGTGGTGTGATTTGATCAAGTACCTCACCCATAATAATTGTGCCCAAGAATGATGGGACTTGGAGAATGTATATCGATTACATGGCATTGAACAAGATTACACTAAAGAATTGGTACCCTCTACCCATGATCAATGATCTGTTGGACCAATTTTAACATGCCAAGTAATTCACTAAGCTTGATTTGAAATTAGGATATCACCAAGTAAGATTCAAAGAAGAAGATACCTGGAATACTTCCTCCAAGATAAGGTAAGGTTTGTATGAGTGGTTGGTTATGCCATTCAGTTTTTGGAACACACCAGCTACATTTATGAGACTAGTGAATGATTTTTTATGCCCTTATCTAGAAACATTTTTTATTTCCTATTTGGATGATATATCGATTTATAGTGCTACCTAGGAGGAGCACACCTCACTTCTTATGTAGGTGTTAGAGACCCTGAAGAAGCACCAACTATTGGACAATCTTAAGAAATGTGAGTTTTCTTAGAAATCTTTGGTGTATTTGGGGTATGTGATCAGTGGAGGTGAGTTCAAGATAGATATTTCCAATATAGATGTCATCACGAAATGGTCAGTTCCTACAAATTGCATTGAAGTTAGGAGCTTTGTTGAGGTAGCACAATACTTGCATAAGTTCATAGCTTTTTTTAGTAGTAGTTGCACCACTTAATGCAATAACAATGGGAAGCAAGAGTTTCCAATGGGGGAAGAATCAATATAATGCCTTTTATGAGATTAAAAGAAACATCAACCAAGAACTAGTGTTGGCACTACCAAACTTGCAATAGCTCTTTGAAGTGGAGATAGATGCAAGTGAGTATACCATGGGAATAGTCCTCATGCAGGGAGGAAGAATTGTCTGCTATCATTATGAAGTGTTTCATGGGGTTTTCCTCAACTACCCTACCTATGAAAAGGATCTCTATGTCTTGGTACAACTTGTAAAAATGTGGAAGCACTATCTTATGGGAAAGGATACCATCATCCACACAGATCACCAACCGCTCCAGTATTTATAGGCCCAAAGTAATTTACAACAAACTAGGCCATGAGAACAAAAAAGACTATAGGTTTCACTCAAGTCATAAAGGAACATTACAAATAGGAAACATCCAACTCAGAGCCATGCATTCAATCCATGTTCATTCATAACCTTCGTATAAGTGTTACATAGAATATTACATAGCAGACATACATTCAGACTTGAATATATATGATAGGGACAAATATGATTCATGCTTCATTCATTAACCTCAACATCATTTAGATACAATTCATTGCATAGAGGTTGAAGCCTAATCAATGCATGTTAAGGGTGAAACAAAGACCAACAATATGCTCAGATCTTGATCTACTTTCTCTCTCATATTCACATAATATCTCTAAACAAGTAGTGGAAACATAACATAACAAGAGATACTACAATGCGTAAGTCAAGCTCTAACTCATAAACAACTAACATAACAATCAACTTTTTAAACTAAAATCTTGACCTTTACATATTCACATGCATTCTCCTCATGTCTATTGGAGCTTAACAATCATAACAACCTTTCCATCTCACCCACAACCTCAACCATGACTAGTCGGGTTGTTAAAAAAATAGTTACAATCATTACTGAAGATGTTTGGTAACTTTGCATGCATGAAATCTCTTCAATTCTTTGCCCATAATACAAAACTAGTTGGTGCACACAGTTGATCACTGGTTGGTGCAAGCGTTGCATCTTGCTACTACATGGTGCAAAATCTTGGGCACATGCACAATGTTGACTTATGGTGCACATGTAGTATTTCCAAAACCTTAGAGTTCCAACATGCTCCCAACAGTATTAGTTGGCTTGTCCTCAAGCCAACGAATTTGCTTGCGTAGTGCTCTTGGCATTTTGGGCACTCTTCACTTGGCTCTTTTATCCACACTCTGTTTTTTTCTCTACACTCTACTCTCTCTGTGAAAATAAAAAATGGAAATCATGTATATGATAATTATTTACTTGTTGGGTGACTTTCCCTCCATGATACCTGAATGCTTAGCTATCTACCTAGGTCTTAGCTCATTTTTAATGTCGGTCAATAGTAGGATTTACTTCCATAACTGTTGTGCACCGTGGGAAATTATTTTCATAGTTGATTTTAGATCCCTATGCTATCATTACCTGTCCTAGAACTAACTACCTACCTCTCCACCACCGTCGTATCCACCTATGTCCTGGTAACCACTTGCCATGTCCAATTGTTCCATCCTTTGATTTGTACTTGAGCATTTCTACCTTAATCATATGAATCTTCCAAATCCATTTTGGGTACAACTGTCTCATCCTGCCTTATTGCCTAGACCTATCTACTCTGCCTAATTATTATGTATTTTATGAATAATCTACTTCTAAGTCCTACTCGAATCTTGCATAGTGCCTATTCACTGCACCCTTACCTCCTATGCAATTCCCATTGTCAAAGCACATTCGATCCCTGCAATCCATGATACTTCTTTAATCAACTTCTATTCATCAGCCCTTATCAGAGCCTCTAGTTGGGTTTTTCTAATTTTGTTGTGCCAACTATACCATTGTACCAAAGTCTAAAAAACCCCAACCCATGCATGCACAAATTATCTAGTTTCTTTGATTTCTCCATTGGATTATGGTATGCAATTTTTTTTTATGTGTAGTATCTTTAGGTTGCCGATGGAAGAAATCATTAATCCTTGGAAAAATATCTCTCCACGTAGGAACCTCCGATGTAAATTTGAATGTTGCATAGAATTGATTGCCTAGTTTCTTCTAGTCCCTCGTTCGCCTTCTAATCTCTTCATGGATGTACCAACTTCTAGGTACCATATCCATGGTATGAAAAAACCTATGAACCCATTGTGTGCTAAGAATATTCTTTGTTGTCCAATGCCTCTCATAGAAACAAATATGTTCTTGAGGATCTTTGGTACCTTTGTACCGACTCATTAATTAAAATTCTATCATGGGATATAATCATACTTGTATACACTCCACCACATATGCCCAATCATGCAGATCTATGTGGGGAATTGCTCACCAACGCATAGGTTTTCCTTTGAATACCATGTCCATGGCCTAGATACTTTGTGTCTTAGGCACACTGATATCCATTTGTGCTAGAAATGTGTCTACCATGTTGAACTATTGTAACTGTAAAGAGTATTCTATTTATTATTGAGTTATTATTCATTAGATCAATCCCCATTTGTGGATTGATTATGTCGGGAATTGTAATTGACCAAATCCCCTTTTGTGGATTGGTTAAACCCTAAATATAAAATGCAAATTGATAATTCAACCCCCTGGCTAATTAAAATGGATTTAACCACTAAGAAGACAAGTCAACCATGCCCAGTGAAGAGACACCTTTCCAGCACCTTCCAATTTGTATAAATAAAGGAATTCAATGCCTCATTAACTCACTCACTCATTTCTCTCATCCAGTGTGCAAGTTTGGTAGTTTTAGTTGGGAGAAGAAGGAAGAGAGAGGCACATTGTTTAGTGTTGGATATTCTCTCATGTTTTGGTTTATTTTCTTGGCATTGTATTGGCTATCTATATTAAGGAAGTTTTGTTAGGTTTTCTCCCACATGAGGGTTTCCCAGGATAAAATACTATGTATCTTGTGATTTTGTTTCTCTCAGTGATCCTACCTATGCTATGGTTATCTAGTAAATTGAGAAGAAACCTAATAATATCTTAAACCTTAACATGGTATCAAACCTAAGCTGAAGGGAGCATCTTTCACTAGATAAAGAAAAATGTCACTATTGTCATACAAGAAAATTAGGGCTTTTGTTGAAGAGGAATATCAGCCTAAAAACCATCTAGAAAAGTGCGTTCGGGCCTAGAGAACTCTTTGGCACCTTGAGCGCACATTTTCTATGGTTAGATACTCCGAAAAGTCAAACCCTAGTTTTGACTAGTACCAAAAAACCAGGAAACCAGTACCAGTCCAGAATTTTGCTGGTCCAGTTTGAAGGGGGAAATTTTGGATTTTATTAAATCTAATTGCACCAGGCTACTCACCTCAGCCAAGTGCACCTCCTGGTAAGTTCACAATTAAATTCTGAGCATTTTCAATTTTTGGTCATTTTCCTAGCTCCAAGTAAAGATGTCTGCAAGCATTAAGCTTGTTGACAAGCTAGATGGCGTGTAAGACTCATGTGCCTGGAAGTATAGGATTTCACTCATTCTTGAAGAGAATGACCTAGCAAGATTCGTTAAAGAAGATGTACCAGAACCTACCGATGTTGCAGCTAAATAAAAACACCAAAAGAACATAGTTAAGGCCAAAAGAATCATTGCAGATTCTATTAAAGATCACTTGATTCCTTAAGTGGATTCAAATAAGACTCCAAAATAAATGTTTGATGCCCTAACCAAGATGTATGAAGGAAAGAACATCAACCAGAAGATGAATCTAAGAACTCAACTCAAAAGTACAAGGATGCATAAAGGAGAAAGAATTCAAGAGTATTTCTCAATTCATGGAACAACTAGAAGCGATTGGTGATACTCTAGATGAAGACAAACTCATAATGACAACCCTTAATGGTCTCACAAGGCCTTGGGATGTATTCATCCAAACTATTTGTGCCATAAAGGAGAAACTAAAGTTTGACAGTCTTTGGGAAGAATGCATTCAAGAAGAAGCAATAGTAGCTAACCGAGAAGCAATACTATCAAGAGATGAAGATCAAGACCTAGCTACTCATAATAAAGGAGGAAGGAAGAGGTCTTACTTCCAGAAAGAAACTCATAAACATAATGAGTCTCACCCCCCAAACAAATTCATACATAAAGAATCTCACCCTCTAAGGAGATTCCAGAAGTTTCAAAAATGTCAAAGAAGAGAAAAAGATTTATCATCCTACCAATGTTATCATTGTGACAAGATGGGACATATTGCTAGGAATTGTCCAACTAGAAGAGAAGAATACAAGAAGAGAAACAAGAGGCACCATGCCCACACAGTTGAAGATGAAGAGCCACTCACAAAGATGATAAAAGAACAGATCAAAGACTATGTATTAATCTCTGCCCTCTCAAGATCAACATCACCTAGTGAGGAAACTTGGCTCATATATAGTGGTGCTTCTAAGAACATGACAGGTCAAAGAGACATTCTCTCTTGCCTTACAGAAAAGAACTTTCCCCAGAAAGTTACACTTGGAGATGATTATCAGTACCCTATCAAAGGAGTAGGAGAATCAAATTACAAACTTGATTCAAGAACCCCAATGAAGATGAAGGATGTACTATATGTACCAAGTTTTACAAAGAACTTACTTTCCATCTCAGCTTTAGATAAGAAAGTTTTCAAAGTTTCTTTCATAGATGGAGAAGTTCTTATGTGGCCCAAAGGGAAAACCATGGAAGAATCAGTTGTTATTGAAAAAGAAGAAGGTGGCTTGTATAAGCTAAAAGGTCACTCAGAATCATCCTTGACTCATTCCATTGAGAATCCCTGTGAACTTTGACATATAATACTATCTCACATTAAATACAATGCATTACCATATGTAATAAAGGTAGTGATAGGTCTACCATAATTCAAGGTTGACCATGAAGGTGTGTGAAATGGATGTGCACAAGAAAATAACATCAAGAACCCTTTCACGAAGAGAGACAGTAAAGCAGAAGGAGTCCTAGAGCTCATTCACTTAGATGTATGTGGCCCAATGCCATCAACCTCCATCAATGGGTATGTATACTATGTATCATTTATTGATGACTATTCTCGCAAAACCTAGGTTTACTTTTTGAAATCAAAAGATGAAGTGTTTGGTAAATTCAAGGAATTCAAAGCCTTGATAGAGAATCCCCTTGAAAGAAGGATCAAGATACTTAGGTCAGATAATGGAGGAGAATACACCTCAAAATAATTTACAAACTTTTGTAAATATGTTGGGATCAAGAGGGAGCTCACCACTCCCTACAATCCACAACAAAATGGTGTAGCCAAAAAAAAGAACATAACTATAATGGAAACAATGAAGACTATGATCCATGATCAAGATCTTCCAATGCACTTATGGGTAGAAGCAACAAGAACAACAATGTATGTACAAAACATATTGTCCCATAGTGCACTTGGGTTCAATACCCATGAAGAGATGTTCTCCAGAAAGAATCTAGAAGTAAGTCATTTCAAAATATGTGATTGTCTTGCATTTGTTCATGTTCCAAAAGAGAAGAGAACTAATTTGGACCCTTCAGAAAATAAGTGAATATTTATTGGATACTGTGAGGTCTCCAAGGCCTTCAGAATATGCATACCAGGTTACCATCATATTGAGATCACCAGAGATGTAACCTTTGATGAAGATGCAACATTCAATAAATCAAGAAGATGTCATCTTGAAGAAGTATATGAAGAAGAACATGTGGCTCCCATAGTTGCAGAACCAATGAGGGAAGTCATAACGTCCTCTGATGAGGTGATTCTAGAAGATGTTGACATAATAGAATCTCAAGAACCTCCCTAGATGACGATCTCCCACAAGAGAAAGCTATCATGGGCAAGGGAACTTATTCAATATGGAGATAAGTATGGTGCCCCCAAAGGAACCATGAGACAAGTTAAGAAACCCAAGCCAATCTCCAGTTATATGCTTTGATGTGTGATCTCTTAGAGAAGGAGCCTAATTGCTTTGAAGAAGCCATTCAGAAGAAAGAATGGGTAGATGCCATGACAAAAGAATACCAATCCATTATAAAGAATGATGTATGGGAAATAGTTCTCAAACCGAAGAGAAAGGATGTGGTATCTTCCAAATGGATATACAAGATAAAACATGTTGTTGATGGAATTATTGAGAAATATAAAGCAAGGTTTGTTGCTCGTGGCTTTTCTCAAAAGGAAGGCATTGACTATGAATAGTTGTTTTCTCATGTAGCCAGATACACTTCAATGAGAACCATCATATCCCTTGCAACTAAGATGAAGTGGAAGTCACACCATATGGATGTGAAAACAACTTTCTTAAATGGTTTCATTGAAGAAGAAGTGTATATAGAACAACCTAAACGATTTGAAGTAGAAGACAAAAAGACTCATGTATGCATATTGAAGAAGGCTCTGTACAAATTGAAACAAACTCCTAGAGCTTGGTATGGAAGAATTGACAATTTCCTAACGAGCTTAGGCTTTACCAAGAGTAAGGTTGAATCTAACCTTTACTTCAAGGTTATGAATGATGAGCCTATTATATTTTTGTTGTATGTGGACAACTTATTTCTAAAATGAGAAGAAAATCTCATCATTGATTGTAAGAAGAAGCTCGTTGCAGAATTTGAGATGAAAGACCTTGGCCTAATGCACTATTTCTTAGGTCTTGAGGTCTGGCATAGCCCAGAGAAGATATTCCTTAACCAAGGGAAGAATGCAGTTGAAATATTGAAAAGGTTTGATATGTTGGAGTGTAAATCTATGAACACACCCATGGAAACTAAGTTCAAGCTCCCGGTAGATACTTCGTCGGAATTATTTGATGCTACAACGTATAGACATATCATTAGATCATTGATGTATCTGATGAACACCAAGCCAGATATATTTTTTGTTGTGAACACCTTGAGTCAATTTCTGGTAGAGCCCAGACGTGTTCACCTGGTTGCTACAAAACATGTGATGAGGTACCTTAATGGTACATTAGATTTTGGTCTTAGATATAATGGAGATCATGACTTCAGACTGAGTGGTTATAGCCATTCAGATTGGGCTGGAAGTGTCCCTGACAAAAAGAGAACTTTAGGATGTTGTTTCAGTCTGGAGTCAGCTATGATCTCATGGCAGAGTAGGAAGCAATCAAGTATTGCTCTCAGCATGATAGAAGAATAATACATTGCAACATGTTTCACCAGTTGTGAAGCCATATGGTTTCGGAAGTTGTTGAAAGGTCTATTCGATCTGGATATGGAAGCAACTGTGATTCTATGTAATAACCAGAGTTGCATAAAGATCATAGAGAACCATGTGTTCCATGACAAGTTAAAACACATAGAAATATGATATCATTACATCCATGATATGGTGTAGAGAGGAGCCATAAAGATCCAGTATGTTAGCATGGATGAACAAGTTGCAAATGTGTTGACCAAGCTTATGTCGCGTTTAAAGTTTGAGCACTTTCGAGATAATCTTGGTGTAGTATGAAAGGACCTACCTTGAAAGGCGGATTAGTGTTGATTCCAGCCTTGTGTTGAATATTTCCAGCTTCGTGTTGATGTTGTTGAGATGCCGACCTCATGCTAAATATTTCTAGCTTCGTGTTGATATTGTTGCGATTCTAGCCTCGTGCTGAAGATTTCCAGCTTCGTGTTGATGTTGTTGTGATGGCAGCCTCGTTCTGAAGATTTCCAGCTTCGTGTTGATGTTGTTGTGATGCCAACCTCGTGCTGAAGATTTTTAGCTTCGTGGTGATGTTGTTGTGATGCCAACTTCATGATGAATATTTTCAGCTTCGTGTTGATGTTGTTGTGATGCCAGCCTTGTGTTGAAGATTTCCAGCTTCATGATGATGTTGTTGAGATGCCAACTTCGTGATGAATATTTACACCCTAGTGTTGATGTTGATGATGCTCCAACCTTCGTGATGTGATGTTGTTGTTGATGATGTTGTATCAGCCTTGTGATGTTATTGATGATGATGATGTATTAGTTTTATACTAATCCATGTTGATGCAGATGATGATGATGCCATTCCAGCTCCCTGTTGTGGATGATGCTATTGACGATGACAAAAATTCCAATGATTTATAGATATGTCAGTCAGTGTTCCAGATGTTGTTTATGTTTATGCTCTCTCTCTCTCTCCTGATGATGTTGTAGAATACCCTTCTTATTAAGGAGGAGTGTTGAAATATTGTAACTGAAAAGAGTATTCTATTTATTATTGAGTTATGATTATTAGATCAATCCCCTTTTGTGGATTGATCATGGTGGGCATTGTAATTGACCAAATCTCATTTTCTGGATTGGTCAAACCCTAAATATAATATGCAAATTGAGAAGTCGACCCCCTGGCTAATTAAAGTGGTTTTAACCACTAAGAAGACAAGTCGGCCCTGCCCAGTGAAGGGACACCTTTCAAACACCTGCTAGTTTGTATAAATAAAGGAAGTCAATGCCTCATTATCTCATTCACTCATTTCGCTCATCCAGTGCGCAAGTTTGGTAGTTGTAGTTGGGAGAAGAAGGAAGAGAGAGACACATTGATCAGTGTTGGATATTCTCTATTGTTTTGGTTTATTGTCTTGGCATTGTATTGGCTATCTATATTAAGGAAGTTTTGTTGGGTTTTCCCCCCCATGAGGGTCTCCCAGGATAAAACATTGTGTATCTTGTGATTTTGTTTCTCTCGATGATCCTACATATGTCATGGTTATCTAGTAAATTGAAAATAAACCTAATAATAACTTAAATATTAACATACCGAGCCTTTCTCATCAAACCTCAATAGGTTGCACAATTTTGATCCGATCTAGCGCACTGCTTTGGTGATTCTTGTGCACCTTTTGGTTGATACCTCATACAACTTGTTCCTCCATCTTGCCATTGCATCCTAGGAATATGTATCATAGGAATGGACACTTATCCAACTCATTTCACCATCGATTGTTAGATTCACATAGTCTTCCTTGTGTCCTGTGATGATGTATATATTTTGTATGATCAATCTCTATGCATCTTCATTCACATGCTCATTATATATGTTTCCCTCATTTGGATACAATGTCACAATAATATGCAAGGTGTCTGTCTCAAAGGAAACATGTCATTGCTTCAGATTTAGTATGGCATTGTTATCGAATGTCCAGTTAATGCCAAGTAGGGTTGGAAAGGTGTCTGATTCATCCATAATTTTGATCACTTCAAAGTATGCTTTATTTTTTACCCCATCAATGTTCACTTCCACTTTCTCCAACCCTCCAATGGGATACATTATGTATTGGTTGAAAAGCTTGAGTTGAATGGGGGACCACACCAAATTTGGTTTACCCATCAACTCCCATGATTTCTTTAGAAATATGTTCATGTCGGATCCCAGGTTCAACATGACACCATCCATCTCGTAACTTCCTAGCTCAGTTTTCATTTTAAATTCTCCTCTATGTGCTTCCACCTAATTACATGGTGCACATATCGTTATGGTAATGGGGAAGAAATAACAGTGTCAGTCTCCCCTTCCTCCTTACATTTTTTCAACATGTGGGTCAATTTCTTTGCAACAATAAGATCATCCAATGCCTTAAGAAAACAACACAAGAAGTCACTTATCTGATTTTCTAATTTAGCCTTGGTGTAAGTGTTGTAGTTTGTTTCTTCTCACATTGTGCATCACAACTTTTCGCACATGTGTTCCTCTTCTAGTTCCCTCTTCACTATACATTGCACTTATTTGTGCATGCAAGCCTCTTCCAGTGCCCTCTGCATTGTGTATTGAAATTTTTCACATGCACGAGCCTCTTCCAGCACCCTTTGCACTATGTGTTTCAATTCATCACATGTGTCATCCTCTTCAAGTTCCCTCCATGCATCACGCAATAACTGCTTTTACTGTGTGACATAAAACTTGGGATTTTCTTGTGCTACTTTTATAATATTTCCTTCTATGGGTTCCTCCTTGGGTTACCACCCATACGTCTTCTTCTTCTTTTGACTTCTAATCTTTGCACAACTCAAGAGTCACCATGTTGCAATTCCCCTTATTTTATTTTCATTTGGCCAATAAATCTTGGAAATCCTCCATGGCATGGTCTGCATTGTGGAAATACCCACATAGTGCACACAACTTGGTACATAATCATGACAAGTGGCATGTCTCACCTTAGTTAAAATAGGTAGGGGTCTTCCTCCTCCCCCAATGTATCATCTTCCTCTTCCTCTTCCATATCCTCCTCTTTGGCCTCTTTGGTAGCCACCTCTGTCGAAGCTTCCCTGGTTGAAGCTTCCTTGGTCAAAGTCTCTCCAGTCACTACCTCCATTGTCTCCACCCTTGTTCTTTTCTTGGAAACTATAATCATATATAGTGTTGTTGGCCCTTGACCAAGTGTTGAGGAACACTTGGTCATATTTGACCATTTTTGGACTTTGAAAGCTTGTCAAAGATGGAGCGCCAGGTGAAGTAGAGATCACGGGATCTCGGCCCACTTTGGGGCCCTTTTAGGGTTTTGGGTTAATGTAATGGGAAAGAGATGTCAGCCCGTGGGTTTAACCACACTTAGACCCACTTTTGTAATGTATAAATAGATACTTAGGCAATGTAAGGAAGGAGAAGAATAAGATCTAGCCACTAGCTTAGTGCAATAGATGTGATTGCTTAGTGTAGAGAGATGATCTATGTGACTGTAAGAGCTCTGTGCATTCTGTGTTAAACTTGCAGAGTTGAGTGCAAGTTGTTGTAAGAGATTGTGGAAAGCTGAGTGCCAGATCTACCCAAGGAAGGAAGATCTAGCGAGGTGTGTAGATCTCCTGTCCTACATGGAGTAGGGTTTTGATATCCTTTGTGCATGTAACTGATTGACTGAAGCTAATAAACAAGAAGAGTTGGTGGATGTAGCCCTAGGGTGGGGGTGAACCATGCAAATGATATGTGTTGTGCTTTGTGCTTTGACTTGATGTGTTTATCTCTCTCTTTGATAAGTGCTTTGGTATATTTAGATAGATCTATTGATGCTTTGTGCTTCTTAGATGCATACGAATGTTAGATCTGATAAATATGAAAATGCTTAGTGTCGATCTACTGGATCTGATCTATTTTGTTGTTGCTAAGTGTTGAAATATCTTAGACCTAAGTAAATGATGTGATGCTATGTGCTAACTGTGAGGTATAATAAGGGTTGAATCTTGATGAATGATCGATGCTAAGTGTGTTGTAAGTAATATAATCACATATCTATGTCCCAACTAAGGTTGCAGACACCTGAGTCTTGCAACCAACCATGCCTCTACCTCAGGTGAGACTTCATCTGCTTCGCAAGTGTTGCCGAAAGGGCCGGTAGTTAGGGATTTGTTGGTGCACTCTTGAGTGTTGAACCCTGGGTCTGCCCTTGTGCCAACAAATGGTTCCGTTGTCGAGACCTGAAATTGTAATTGCTGGGAACTGAAGAAGAAGAAACTTTGTGCAAAATAAAGCTCTGTGCGTAGATCTGGTGCCCTAGTGCACAACTTTTTACTCGACCTGTGAAGCTTTGTGCCAAGAATAAGGACAGATCTGAAGGAAGGCAGATCAGATTTGGAGAAAATAAGTGAGATCTAAATACTCTGTGCTCTAATAAAAGTAAAAGTGGAAATCTCTAAAAGAAAGAGGTCAGATCTGCAGAAAAGAGGTAAAATTTGTAAGCTCTTTGCTCTAATAAAGGTGAGAATAGTCAAAATTTCTTAGATCTGGAAGCTTTGTGCTCTATAGAAGTAAGATAATTGAAATTTTTTGTTTCTAGAGCATGGATCTAGGTATGTTTGATATATTATGTCCTAGCTTAAAAACTAGGGCATTAATAGATGAATGAAAGTTTGTTATGAATAGATCTGATAAGTATAATGATAGATATGTTATACCTATGCATAGAAAGAATGTTTGGACTAACAAGTGGATGTAGGATCCTAGAAAGAATTTTTTGCAGGCTAGATACCATGATCTTGGTGTGCAGAACAGAAGAAGTTAGGGATCATTTAAGAGAAAGAGAGGATTCACCCTCTGTTACAGTTAGAGAAGACCAGGATATCTTGCTAAGAAATTCCCTGGTGGGAGATCTAGTTGCCTTTGTTGCAAAGCTTTGGACCATGCCGTATTGGATTTCTTTAGAATGATTGCTAAACTTGAAGGGATGAATCTGAATGAAAAAAACCCTAAGACATAAACCCAACAAGAATCAAAGAAAGTATTAATACAGATAAAAGAAACCCTGAAGGAACATAAAGATGTCTGATTACCATAGATATTCAAAGAAAAGGAGCAAATCGAAGCAAGAATAGGGGACTTCGACATTGACTATATTCTTGATGAAGAAACACAAGTGAACATCATGTCAGAAATAAATTGGGAAGCTATAGTGAAGCCTGCCATGATCCCTTCCCTAGGAGGAACAAGTTTATTCAGAGGAAAGCTAGTGAAGCTATGTGGAAGGATCACCCAAATACCTATGACTGTCAATGGAACTTTGATAGGGGAAGACTTTGAGATTATTAAATTTGTTGAAGACAGTGCCCCGTTTACCATGCTCATAGGAAAACCTTGGATTGATAGAGATCAAGCCAGACAAAAAGAGGAAGAAGAAGTTTTGGAACAAAAGAAACAAGAGTTAAAAGACTTTATGACGAGAAGGATATCACACTTGATTGAAGAACAGAAGAGCAGATCGTAGATATTTAATACTAGAAACTCCGATGTCGAGGCTAAGAGAACACTAGAGGATCCTCAAAAGATTGAGCTACATATTTTTGATACAGAAGAAGTATTATCCAGAAACCCTAGGAAAGAATTTCAGTAGTGCAAAGTAACTAAGACCACAGAAGATAAGCATCAGACTGATAAAAGATTACTGATATGAAGCTCACTTGGAAGAAGGCTAGAAAGTTAAGAAAGAAAAGGGATAATACTGTAAGGTTACAGGAGGTTCTAGGGGATACTTCGCAGAAAGAAAAATTACAGAATTGGAGCTTCATCGAGGTATCAGAACAACGACATATAGTACTTCACCATGATGAAGCAATATAGTCGTTGGGGTCGATATATTCGTTCAACTTCCGCTCTGAATAGGCAGAAAAGCAATAAAGGTTTGTCATCCAATCGTTGGACCGTGCCATAACAGGGGTTAATGAAGGATCATAACCGTTGTAAGCCTACCATTGTTGAGTTTACCTATTTATCTCATCGCGCTATGCACGGAGAACACTTTTTCCAAATCAAGAATTCGAGCCCATAGCCTGAACTTAGCTCATACAGTGATCATTGTACCCCACCTATCTATCTCAGTACTGTATCTAATTTATCCCACGATCCCGCAAATTGTTTACCCTGAGTGTGTATGTCGGAAGTGTTGAGCGCTGCTGAGAAAGTAGTCAAAGAAGTGTTGATCGACTTAATGACTGAGAGAGTCATGTCGAAACGAGGAGTGTCTATAGGTGTACAAGCATCATCCTTGAGAGAATTACCAGCTTCCCCCTCCACTGCTCGGGCAGGACCATCCCAATCGCCTTCGGAAAGATTATCTAAGCTCGAAAACGAATTTTCCACTGTGAAGATGATCCCAAGTATCTTACCTAAGTATATCCCACCACTAAGTGGCACAGTGAATCCAGACAGTGTACCAAGATACTTCGACTATTCTTTGGTCACTACGTACCTCCCGAAAGGGGTGCGTGCAGTTCAGGCTGACCAGGATAAGCTCGCAGCACTGAAATTTAGTGATTTTAACCTTGGAGATCGCAAAGTTTATAGTATTCTATCCCCACACAAGTACGTAACTATCACAAAAGGAAGGAACCCAAAGATTATCCCTCAGCAATGGACCCATAACCTCACGCAATCAACCCTTCTCAATGTAATGAAGATTCCTCATTTCGGGAGGCATCAAGAAGTGAATGTGTGTGTCAGATTGTTGTTGTCCTGCTACCATGGAGGATACTTATGGTTGGACTACCGCATCATTGTGGATTCGATTCTAATCGATTGGATCACAGGGCTAAGCATGCAGGGCTCTGACCTGCAGGAATTTTACCCTGGAAAGACTGCATATCGCGCTCTCGCCTAGAGAATAAAGGACACATATGGTGATGTAGAGAAGGGCACTCAAGGATACAAGGTAGCCTCCATCGAGAATTCAACAATATGCCTCGGTTTCCAAATGATCACAGGAAAGTTAGTCCATAAGAACAGACCCACACAGGTGACCGGATTTGTAGTTGACCTCGTAGGGAAGTGCGTGGAGGGACTACAAATGAATTGGGCGAAGTACCTTATAAATCAGCTATAACTTGACTACAAAGAAGTGCAATACCAAGGGTATGAGTTCCACTTTAGTTGGTTTCTCATACTAATCACTTTCATTGCCTGGGAGCTACCAAAAGGTGCCACTTTTCCGGAGATCGAACCCTACGAAGCACTGGCCACAAAGTTTTGTACGTTGTGGTACTCCAGCAACATGAACAAGCAATGGCAGTCCAACGTTGTCTTCCATACCTATTACAATCAATTGAAGAATGCAATCCAGTATACATCGCACCTCACACCAAACACACTTCATAGGTTTAGACCTTTGATCAAATTCAGCGCGGATCGCCACTTCACCTATATCACAACGCGCGTTGATGAGTACAAACAACATCTTCAGTCGTACTACTAGGTGACAGAAGAAGACTTGGAGTAGATTACCAAGAAATGGTCGGTGGACCTCCTTGTTCCAGCAGACCCCACAAAAATGTCCGACGTGGATAGCCCTGAAGCTATACCAGATAGAAGCCCCAAAAGGTCAAAGTAGTCAAAGTGGTTTAAGAGATTTTAAAAGGTAAATAATAAAATGAAGTGATGAGTGTATTATAATTCAAAGTGAATACAAAATAAA
>JASDQU010032647.1:12854-34819 GCA_032191745.1 Picea mariana | reverse complement strand
TCTCCCAGGGAAGCTGAGCTTCAATCTCCTCTCCCCAGCAACGACGCCAATTTGTTATCACTCCAGGAAACTCTCCTAGGCTGTAAGTTGGAGATGCCTGGTAACTAAATCTTTTTGGAAATATTTTCTTAATATTTGATATGATTTGTGGATCAAGATGAATATCTAGGGACTGGACTGTGTTTTCAAGACTGTCTAGAAATACAAAATCTCACAAGGCCTTCTAGCCATGCAGTCAGACAAAGTTGGATTAAATGGGGGAAGAAAGCAGCTATTACACCAGATCATACTTCATACCAATAAGCACAATGGGTTTAATAACCAAAGAAATAGCTTATGATTATCAACTAAAAAAATTAACCAGTGAGATGATAGTCACTGCAAATTGAATGAGCATCAGCAAAGAACTTTCACTCATAAACTATCAGAAAACAGAGGAAGAAAATCTGACCACACAACTGAAGGAAGATTGAATTTTTTTATATAATAAGAATAAGTCTGTTGGTTACAGAGACAGCATCATAGTACCCAAAATCGAACCCATTCTCAAACTGAATTCCTAGGATTTATAGCCTTTACAAACAGTTTCCAGATCCTGAAAGAATGGATCTGATTTACTAAAAATAGAAAGTCAAACTATATTTACAAAAAGATAGGGATAAACCCCAAAAAGGAAGATAATCTCTATGAGTTGGTCCTTAAGATGTGTTGATTTTTGATGACGTGGAGATTAGCCTTCCAAGGCTTCTTCAACTTGTTCTTCCAAAGATAAATTCGAGCTGATGATGTGTAGCCAAAAACCCCTGAAATTTTGCCTATGAAAAGATGCCAAACGTGGTTAAAACTCTTCTTCTTACCTTATATCTTATAAATAGTCTTTAAATCTGACTTGATAATTCAATATTTGACTATTCGAAGAAGTTTCATCTCATTCTGATTCGAAAATTTCTGATCTGTGCAAAATTTCAAGCATTCTGGTTATCACAGACTTTCGGTGGTTAAGAGTATTGAGTTTTGAATGCCTTATCCACCAAAAAGGCCCTCTTTCAGTGGTTAATGAGCACTCCCTGGCTCGCCTAAACCACTGAAACTTCATCTTGAACATTTTATCATTAGCTATTAAGAATCGGGATTTGGAATTTGGATGGATCTTTGACTGATAATTATTTAGCCAAATGTTCAAGCTTTACCTCTCAAGTTTGAAAGATGTTGTGATTATAAAATCACAAAAGTTTGTGTGAGCTGCTGAATATGAATTTATTCTCGACTTGCTAAAATGCCTTAGCTCAGGGAGAATAAAGAAATTTGATCACAAAGAGGAAAAACTCTTTTCAAACTTGTGATTAACTTTGCTTGCTGATTCCACTCCAACATCAATTCAATGCATCTTCACCAAAGATATAACTTATAGATACTTTACAGTTTACTATCTTCGGGATTCCTCTAAAACTGGATTTGATTGACTAATGAGCCAATTGTTCTGCCACCTATAAGATTTGATTTCCATCTCATCCTCAATCAAATTCAAAATATGTAACTGCCAGGGAATGATATCAACGGTGTTCTCAAATGCAAAAAGAATGTTGCTTAAAAATATGGGATGTGCTTGATGTTTTTAAGATTTTGTAGTTGCCAGGTACTCTGCCTCATGTAGATATGAATCCCTCCTTTCCAGCAATAATCATGTTTGCCTACCAATTGCATCAATTTCATCCACGAACACAACTGCTAAGGGTATTTTCTTGTTGATCTTGCAATACAGGATCATTATTCAAATTGACAGGTGAATTTTGCAATTGTTCTTCAATGTTGCAATTGTTCTCCAATGTTGCTTGAGATGAAGGATGATCACTGGAAACGTCTTTCGCATCATATTTCAAGGAACCACTAGCCCACTTGGGTGCTGAATCAATAGATCCTAGCTTCCCCAACGTTTGATGCAGAATGCCCTTGGCTTCTTCCCACGTCAGCTTGCCTAAAGCAATGAACAGATACTGTCTGTTTAACATTTGAATTTCCAGGCTGATCTAGTTTCACTTGACCAAAATTCAAATTATCCATCAAGGGYTGTACCTGCTTGGTTATTTCACTRGTAAGACAATCCAAATTTCTAAGTGGGGCATCCATGGAATAAACAATGTGACTACTCTGTTTTCCATTTGCAACTCTAATTTCAGTTTCTGTTGGAGCAACATTGTTTACATTAATAGCTGGTGACTTTGCCTRTCCAAAATGACCCCAACGAAATCCCGTTTCGTAGCAAAATAACCACAATGACATATTAGCCGAGAGCTCTTCCAACGCCAAAGCCAAGTTGCAAAGTAAGGGTTTGATCGATTCAAGTTTGTGTCACCATGACAAGCTCAACACGAACACCGCCCTGAATATTCTGAACCCTAGCTTGTACATGGCCCATGAGTACCCTCATGTACAAAGGTTCGCGACCTAGCACAACAACATTGACCCTCATTGAAAAATAACGCAAAGTGTGCAAGCTCCACGAAACAGGATATGCTTCCAACTCTAGACTGATCAGAGCAGAAAGTCCTGAAGGCATGGCCATGATTGATGTTAAATTATAGTAGCAATGAGTGACCGATTGTTTTTTCCCTAAAACTTATCATGAAGCCCTATTCATACTCGGATAACGAGCCCCTGTTGATTTTAGGTTTTAAGTAGTTCTTCCAGCTCTAATCCCTAATCTTGTCTGGTACGAATGCCAATGCCAGAGCAACCAATATGAAATCCACCACGCATACCTCCTCTTTTGACATCTCTACAAAAGATATCAACATTTATTTGTTGTATGCTTGATGATCGGCGAGCGAGTGACTTTCTTCAAATGTCCTGCAAGAAATATTAATACCACAACGCAAGTTCCTGCTTGATATGCAAAAATTGTTTAGAACTAAACTATGAAACATGTGGCCTGTTGCAAGGTCATTCCGCATGTTGTGTAGCTTAGTATTTGACCAATGGGTTAGCTTGAACCTTTGCATAATCAACCTGATGTCTTAATCTGTAAAAATAAAACCCACAGATCAAACCATGTTGCTTTTTCAAACAACTATGCGTGCCTTTGGCTTGGTGTTGCTGACTTATAACTGCTATGTGGCTTATCTCGTGGAATGGATCGTGGCTGGGTATGCTAAGCTTTGTGACTTGACTAGAATTTATTGGTTCGCCAATTGACCTGTGGGTGGACATTTGGCGTATGCAAGAGGAAAAGGATTTTTTTATTTTTACACATGGAAACATTTTTGGCAGTTAAGGTCCTTCTAACAGACTGCCTTAGCTACCAAAAACAACCTATTTCGGCAGTTAACTAGACTAAAACAGAGAAGCTAAACTGCCGAAAGCTGAGATTTCAAATTTGGAAGGCCAAGACTCACAGAAATAAAAAAATTTACCCATTCTATCACCCAAAATGACGGTGCATTTTTGGGAGATAACAGAGCCATTCCTCAGAATGCTCATTCTCTTTTTCTTCTTCTTGGGCAGCTTCATATATCTACTCCAATCCTTCTTTGACAATCTCAGCTGGCTGTCCTTCTGTTGTTGATGTACCTGCAACACAGATTTATACCTCCTCCTGGGAAAGTGGTAGGAATATTCCAATTCCTTTAATCATGATAAGACTTCTCAAATCCTCCTCTGTCAGTTGCACATGCTGATCTAAACTCATCTTTGAATTTATGAGACCCTCCAATAGTCTCATCTTCTCATCCCTACCCACCTGGAAATATGGGATCTGTTCACTGCTCTCTTAGCAGATTATGAGATCAAATGATCCCATCTTCATCAGCACTCCTTGCTGAATTGACCTCACCTCTAAGTCCACGAGACTTTTAGATAGTCTCGAATGCTCATCTTTGCCCACCTGGCAATTTGAGATGTCTCTACTGCCCTCCTAGTAGTCCATGGAATCAACTAATTCCATCTTTGTTTCCTTGCCCACCTGGCAAACTGGAAACCTTTCACTTCCCTCCTGGCAGTCTGTGAGATCCCGCAGTGACCTCATATCATTGCCCAGCTGGCAATGTGAAATTCCCTGGCTATCCTCCTGACACTCCGTGAGATCCCGTAGTGATCTCAACTTGTTTCCCATCTGTCAATTAGGAATTTCCTCTTTTCCCTCCTGGCAGTGCTTGAGATCTTCAGCCGATCCCAATTCATTATCTTCATCATTGAGACCTCTCCCAGTCTCTGGCTCACACACCTGAACCATCTCTTCTTCTGGTCCATTGAGGTTTTTAGCATACCTCAACCACCCTCTTAAAAGCTTCTGCTGTCTTCTGACCATAAGCTCCTTGAATGGACATTTTTCTTTCGGCTTCTTCATGGGCCATTCATATACCCATCTCGGCTTGGATTTCTGTTGCATCCGCAATGCAAGATTTTCTATGTCTGCCCTTATTTCAGGGAGCTCTTTATYCATTTCTGCAAGATTTTYTGCCTTGCTCTTCCTCCCATCATGCCTATGGCCTTCAGTAACCATGGTGTTGTCTCTTTCCTCTTTCCTAGAAAACYTGCTACTGTCGCTCCACATTAAGAGTGTTTCMMGCTTCATCCTCTACAGTCCTCCCGACTGTCTATGGACTGTTGCCTACCTGTGAACAATCCTTACAGAGTCTCCAGTGCTTTGTCTTCCTTTTCTCCCTTMTTGGCTTGAAATATACAAACAGAGTTCTAGMTTTGATATAACTTGATGCAGTAAGGATGCACGACCACAACACCTCACGCCCYTGCTCACAGGATTTATTAATCAGTTCCCCTTTGAGCCGAATTAGCTCATTAGATTCCCTGCTAGAATCTCTGATGAAAACCTGATCTACAGGTCCTACCTTTTCCTTGTCACGGCCTCTGCACGCGCCTATGACCTTTCCCCGACTTAATTTCAGGTTTCAGGGTTTTTTGATCCTTGATGTCACGAATCTCTATCCCCGTGATCTTTCAATCACTGATTTTCCAACACACTCCCTTCCAGCCTTAGCCCCTCCTGGCTATGCCCTAGTCCATGTGACCACTTCTCATAAGACCACATCCTTATATCCTTTTGGGACTTCAGACATCACAATGCCAAAATGCAAGGACACTTTGTCCACGAGATTCCCGATTTCCCGATGTGTCTCTCCTATCAGGACCTTTCCCAAAGGCTTCGCTCGCTACCACGCGTCCCCTCTAGATGGATGGTCCTGATCGCCTCTCATGATTTTGAAACTTCTAAGGCTCCGAAAGACTTTCTCTCAGGATCTGCGAAATGTCGAACTTTGATGCGCCAAAATGCCGATGGGTGCTTGATCTCTGCCACGCGTCTCCACAAATGGACAGCTCTGATCCACTCTCGCTATTTCGAGACTTGAAGTGTCCCTACTTTCTCGACCTCGAGAACTCCAATATCCCGAGTGCTGATTCTCCGCTATGCTGACAGATGGCCCCACAAATGGCACTTCCCTCCTTTTGGGGTTTCGGACTTCGAAGTTCCGAAATGTATGGACTTCTTGTCCATGGAATCCCCGATATGTCGATATCCCGATACCTATTGGGACTTTTACTTGGTGTGAGAAGGGTTAAAGCCCATGCACCTCCTGTCCGATCTGACGACCAACGGGATTTCCAAATGAGATCCGACGGCTCACGATCTCCCCCTTCTGTGCGCTTTTCCTGATGCTCTCTAGACGTGAAATATTCAATGGTCCAGATCTTTTCGGCTATTCCAACAACTGATGTTGCTCCATCCTGAGCTGCTGAGCTTTCTTCCCAGACTTGGGAAAATTCACCAAAACTCAAAGGCCTCAACCTTTGTCCTCTTTTTCTCTGCGAACTCCTTTACCTTGAGTTCTTGTCGTGCATTCTCCTCGACACTGTTCATCATGAGATTTGCTCCTTTCGAATCCTCGAAGGATTCTTCAACTCCTGCGCCTCTGCAGGGTATTCACATGCACACAGTGCTACTATCCATCCTGAGATTTCTTGTAGCTTTGACCTCTAAGGAAACTCGTTTCTCCTTTCCTTTCTCCCACAAATGGAGAATATTTGGATGCCCTCCTGGCTATCCTTCTGCCTCAAGCAACTTCTTGCTGAGTCTACAGGGTGTTCAGCAACCCTATGAAGATCCTTCAGTGGACTCTTCCTTCACAATGCAAAACTCAAAGAGTTCTCTTCTCTTCTGTCTATACACTTACTCAATGCCCTCCTGGGAGAGTATCTTTTCACAGAACATCCAACAGTCCTGTCTCCTGTGCACACMTTGCACCTTCTCAATGCCCACTTGGATGAGCTCTTTAGAATCCTTAGTGATTCYGGTTCCTTCTGAACTTCTCAACAGAAATCTTCTGTTGTGCACTCCTTGCACCTGCTCAATGCCCACCTGGCAGAACTTCACATAATCCTCAGTGGTTCTAATTCTTCTTGAACTCACAACAGATTTCTATCTTTGTGCACTCCTTGCACTGGCTTGATGGCCACTTGGCAGATMTTCACAGAACTCCTCAGAGCTTTTGTCTGCAACTRGGTCTCTCCTACACAGCCTTGCCTMTAAGGTGTTCAGTAACCTTGAGGTATTCACTGAGTTGTTGATTATATTTCTTGTGCCGCAAMACATCTTTGTCTGAACCCACAAAATTCAGAAGTGCAACCTCTGTGCACGACTATCAGAACCCGCAGTGTTCTGTCACACCCTCCTGGTGTGAAGCCTCAAAGACCTTCACCTGAAATCAGACACACTCCTGCAAATGAAAACCTATAGTATAGATCTATAGCATATAAGAACACTCACAGACATTCATGCAACACATAGTAATGAAGGAAAAACTGCTCGTTGTATTAAATATGGAAAATGTCTGTATCTACAAGGTGTTCCTGAGCACGTCCTGTAACAAGGTCTCGGCTCCTTCTCTCTTCTGCTCTCTACTCACAAAAATTTTTTTTGCAGGAAAAACTGCTTCTGTTTATATTAAATGGAAAATGCCTATTTTTTCAGGGTGTTCCTGAGCACGGCCTGTAACAAGGTCTCGACTCCTTCTCTTCTTCTCTCTACACACAGATTCTCTTCTATCTATCCACCTACATGAAATGAGATCCTAAATCTCTTTTACCTGAGGGGGCTCTTCGAGATCTTCCCTCCAATCTACCTATCCTATTCAATTTCATTGAATGGGCTGTCTAGTCCAGCATCTGGATCTAGATCTCAGCCATACAAAACATTAAAGTCCTATCTTATCTACAGTGTGCGCAAAGGCATGGCTTCAAAACTCAACAGCTTAAACATTTAATTACATTCAACTCAAATCAAAATGAGGACTGCGCCTCTCTTCAGCTTTGAATGCGTGCACTTGACATGGCTAGCTAGCTGGCTGGCTGACATGGAGAGATGCTCCTGCATCACTAGGGCTCCAAAGTGGCAGGCTCTGAATAAACAAGGATCATTTATTTATCAAAGAACATGCCAGAGAGAAGTGTGATTGGTTATATTGGTTCTCAACCTATTGGAAGGTCAAGCTATTCAAAAACCAATGTGTCCAAATGATGACACATGTCAACTTGTAACTTGTGGAAAGGATAGAGTGTGAGTCCTTGTCAGTTTCAAGTCTAGGGACATGTTCCATAATCCTATTCCTCATATCTATAGGTTGGGAGAATATCGAGTGTTCATTTTCGTCAATTGTGATCCCAGAGGAGATGCAATCCAATGGGAGGAACTTTGAGAGAGACATATATTCATTGATTGGTTGAAGGTGATTTTGGTGGGTTACAAACATTGGATATGGTATGGTCCATTCCAAGGCAAGGGAACTTGGAACTCTTAACTGTTGTGTAGTTATGAAAAATGATTGGACTTCGACCGTTGGATGAAGAGAATGAGGATCACCATATCCATCAGATTTCTTATGGTCGAAGTGATGTGTGACTCTAGAGAGGATGCACCCCGATTGTAGAAAATATCAGAAGGGATATGGGCCATCGATACAATGTAATATGGTATTACCATATTACAATTTAATATGGTATTACCATATTACATTAGAATATGGTATACCATATTACAATGTAATATGGTAATACCATATTAAATTGTAATATGGTATACCATATTACATTGTATTATGGTAATACCATATTAAATTGTAATATGGTATACCATATTATATTTTATTATGGTAATACCATATTACATTTTAATATGGTATACCATATTACATTTCTTAATATGGTAATACCATATCACATAGTAATATGTAATATGGTATTACCATATTACATTCTAATATGGTATACCATATTACAATTTAATATCGTATTACCATAATACAATGTAATATGGTATACCATATTCTAATGTAATATTAGATTGTAATATGGTAATACCATATTACATTGTAATATGGTATACCATATTACATTTCTTATCCTTTATTTCTCTAGCAATATCTGTATGTGCTTTTGCAAAGGATCAATTTTGATAGTGAACTTTAGCTACCCTTGACATTAAGATAAACCAAAAGTGTACCATTTTATAGGTTCTACATGCATTTATTTACTTGTAAAACGAATTATCAATATTAATTAATTACAACATGCAAATGTGGCATGTTAGTTCCTCCATGTTTTAGTAGAGAGTGACTCCACTTTCTCAACAGGATGCAAGAAGTTCTTTTTAAAAACAACTTAGAATAGTGATTTGTCTTGAGTGGGATGGGGACCTTGGCATTCAACAATATAGGAAGTAATTCATTGATGACAAGTGTAGTAGGTGTGTAGGTCCATTAGTGTATGGATATTATCTGCTAAGTGGCAGACTTGGACTTCTTCTTCCAGAATAGATGGTTCATATAGCTTGAGATGATCGACATAAATGATATTATGGATGTCTAGCAAGGAAGGGAAATACTAATGACAACCATTGTCATTAATATATTGAAGAACAATATAGGGACAATGGCAAATAAGCTTGAGTTTTTTATGATGCTACCCCTTAAAACATTGTTTATCCATATACAACCAAAGTCAATCACCAATTTGAAACTAGACAAATCCTTGATGGTGATCCTAGAGGGATTTATAATGAACTAGGGAGGATTGAAGGGAATTAGTAACCAAAGAATGAATGCTATATAATTTATGAACGAAGGAGATTCTATACATTTTACCTCTCCTTATAGGAACCTCTATCCATAAGATGTGAATAATAGCAAGATGCAAATAATGAGCAATGCAAGAAATTATATAGGGTTAATATGAGGGTCTTTGTAATGTAGGCCAATACATTGTTGTTGTGAGGGAATCCTCCATCAAGTAGGCCTATATATCCCATGGTACATGTGAAGACCCCTATGCCTTGATAATTAATGTAAGGTAAAACTATAAGGTGTTCCATGTGGATTAGTGTAATGTTAGGCAAGTAGAAGACAGATGAGAAGTAAATATTGGTAGACAAACATTGCATGTTAAACACACAATTTTGACATTGGGGAACAAGCTAATTTAATTACTTGATAAGAACGATAGAAACTAAACTATGAAATGGAAATAATTAAATAAAAAGAAATAATCCTAACTATCATGTAAATGATGCAATGGCTAAATTAGGAGAGTAGACATGAGCAATTTCTAATTACTATATTAATGGAAAAATAAATAGAACATGTAAGTAAACCATGAGTGAGTCTAACAATAATAATAAAATCTCAACTATAAAATCATTTATAAGATTAAGAGTGATAAGGAGATACATGCACTTACTTATACGTGAGGTAGGATGGTGTAGGAACATGTTTATCTAGATACCTACATCTTACCACAAGTGAGGTAGTATTAGCAACATGATCTCTTATGGAAAGGATGGAGGATAGATGAAAATGTAAATATGGGAGGATGTGGTGTTAGGGTAGTTCTAACAAAGGAAAGAGAAAAAAGTTGATGACACTGGCATGACATTGGAAAAAGGCGGGAGTTGACATAAACTGACTAAGAGTGAACATGAATGAGAGAGGAAACACACTCTAATATAGGGTTATCACAATAATAAATGTGACATATGGAAACTTGGAGTTAAAGTGAGAGTAACAAATGAAATACATTGTTCTAGGATTAGTGTAGTCATTAAGGCGCCATACACTAGTCAAGGACATAGCATGAGTCCCATGTGACATACGATAATCTAGAGAGTGTGAGCATAATAGGCATCATAAACTAGTAATATAGAGTCATCAAAAGCACAAAAACAACACATGATATCCTATATTTAGTGCAAGAATGAGAGGTGGCATACATCAATGGGGTATTTTCTGCAAGCGTAGGAGGCGACATGCATCAACCTAAGTTCAATGCAAGCATAGAGGTGAAACATACCAATGGTATACCAGTGGAGGAGAGTGGATCAAAGAAATATATGATGTCACCATTGGGAGGGAATCCATAGTTTCAAGCTATGGAATGTGACCATTAAGGGGGACATCTTGGAAAAGTGACCAAATAAGTGATAGTTGATCCTAACTAGGTAGAGGTTATCTTAAGTAGGGTATTTCCTGCGATAATGACCTAGAAGGGACCCATCGTTATTATGACCAAATAAAAATGGAGAAAAACAGGTCTAAGGAAGAAGAGCTAAGGAGGAGAGACAATAATTTCCCCAAGAATTTGAAGGACTAGGAAAAGAAGAAGATGATGTAGGAGAGCATGGAACACTAGGAGAGGAAGAATACAAGGGGAGAACTAGGTAATATTGGGTGCTACCAGGTAAGAAGTGGCTAGAGTTGATAATGGGAAGTCTAAGCTAGCCAAAAAAAACTCCCAATAGGAACAAGGCTTCATTCAACTGGGATAAAGTGTGTTAAGACATGGGACCTTTTTAATGTTAGCAAATGTTGATTTTGACAACTAATGCAAAGATAATGAAAAGAGAAGGCATAGAAGAACAAGGGGTTACCTCATTGTTGTAGCCTATGAGAGGCCAAGGGCAAGCAATTATGGAACTAGGTATAATAGATCATATATGTATTTTGTTAATTGGTGTGTGGTAGAAAAAAAAATATTGATTTCAAAATCATTGGGGAGGTTTGGGATTTAGAATGAGAATAGCAGAGAAGGATGAGAATGTATTATTTACAGATTTTAGAAGAGGGATAGTGCAACCATATGAGATGAGATGGATTGATGTGATGTAAAAGTGAGAGAGAAAGGTATTTATGTATTATGTTTTGTTGGGTATTAACATTATAAGGAAGAGGTATTAAAGAGGCGAGTTCATAGTTTTTGTCATCTTTATAGAGTTGATAAGTATTGTAATGAGCATATTATAAAGAATTTCATTGTTTTTTATTTGGTAGAAGGATGAGAAGGTATCATTTGGAATGTGTGGAGGAGAGAAAGTCAAACCATACAAAATGGTTGGATGTGAGTTACAACTAAGAGAGAAAGATATTTATGTAGGATGTCTTGGTCACATCATTACATATAGAGGGTATTGAAATAAAGATGAGTTCATAGGTTTTGTTATCTTTAAAGAGTTGATAGGTATTTCAATGGACATCTTATAAATCATTTCATTGTTGTTCATATGATATGTTCAATAGTATATTAGAGTAATCAAGTGGAGATACATAACATTCAACATTCTCTTGAAAAATCCCTATGACAAGGGTGACTCCACAATGTTTATTAATGAGAAGATGAGTTTCATCCTATTGTACAAATCCCCAATGATAAGGAGAGGGATGAGGAGTGATGGAAAATGTGATTATTTTGGTTACAATTGTCAAGGATTATAGTGTCAAGTTGGTCTTTGATCTAACAATTATGAGTAAAAAGGAGACTTAGAGAGGGGAATAAATTTCATTCATCATTATGAGTAATGAGGGATGTTTTTCAATAGAGTTTGGAATAGGGACTATTTTTTGTTGGGGAGAAGTGTCCAAAGATTGGTGTACCCTAGGATCATCAAGGGATTTCTCATCTATGTACAAGGATTTGGATGTGAATTATTATTATAAGAATAAGAATTTTGTAGTAGTGTCCATTGGAGCCTTATAATACTTTCACTAACATGTGGGATGAGAGGAGGGGTATAGATTATTGGGATTAGCCTCATACATTTTTTAATAGGAACTAGGATTTGGACTAGGGATAGTAATAAGGTTAGGATTATGGAAATGAATGAAGTGAGGGATCTTTTCTAATTTATTTTCCACATTGAGGATATGGATAAAGACTTTGTATATGGGGGTTCTATAAAATAGTTATACTTCTTTATAAAAAAAAATACAAGTAAACCAAAATTATATTTAAAATACCTCTTTAGGGTTCTTGATTTATAGTTGAAATTTGAGCTAGGTAAAGAGTGTACACTCGATGTACTATACAACCACCTACACATTAAATTGGACAAATAAATTAGACAATAAAAACACCACATGGAACTTGGCATATATGCAATATCTACACATTAAATTTGACAAATAACTTGACAATAACAAATAAATTAGACAATCAAAACACCACATGGAACTTGGCATATATATCAATATATACATATTAAATTTGACAAACAACTTGATGATAAAAACACCTTGTGAAGGGTGGCCACAAATCATCTACTCATGAATGTCAAAAGGTTTATGAAAATCCATCTTAGTAATGTAAATTTTTTAAAATGAAGACTTAGATTGTTAAAAGGCTTATGAAAATCTGTCTTAGTGGTTGGAGAAAGAGTTCTTATATTATTACACTTAGATGCAACATTGTCATGCATTTCCCATAGCATAGTGGGAAGGTGAATTGTAGTATCCAACTAGCATATTGGGAAAGGGAATTGTAGTATACAACTAGATGAGGGGGAGATGTAGGTTGTTGAAGAAATGATATATTATTGTGCCAATATGTGTTTGTGGTACCAACACAGTTGCATATAGTTGCATATAGTTGCATAAGTTGCATTGTTGCATAAAGTTGCATATTGTTGCATATGTTTCATTGTTGCATAATGTTGCATATAGTTTCATATTGTCACTAAAAAACATGATAAGTTGCATTGTTGCATATAGTTGCATACAAAATTGTTGCAATATAGTTGCATATAGTTGCAAATAGTTGCATATAGTTGCAATATAGTTGCATATAGTTGAAAATAGTTGCATATAGTTGCAATATAGTTGCATATAGTTGCATACATTGCATTGTTTCATATAGTTGCATATAGTTTCATATAGTTTCATAGTTGCATATAGTTGGATAAGTTGCATATTTTCATGTAGTTGCATATTTTCATATAGTTGCATATAGTTGCATATAGTTGCAACATAGTTTCATAAAGTTGCATATAGTTGCATAAGTTGAATAAGTTGCACTTTTTCATTCTCATACGCCTAGGGAGAATGAGAATTAATTGACACAAATATGCACACTACCAAATTCCATTAAGTGGATTCATGTAGGGACTAAAGATCCACTAGTGTTTAATGGCACAACTAATGCCACAAAGTTTATGGCCATACATAAATTAACACATCATGTTTGAATAGAGGGTATAAACATTGGATATCACTTTGGTATATATCCTTGAATGATTGTGGGAATTTCGACATTATGAACTTTGGACTCATGAGAAGATATAGTAGGAATAGGAAACTACTATACATAAGGTTTGTGTTGACCCATGTTCCCATCCACCTATCTTGATAAGGACAAGATATTGATATGATATGAAAGACTTTGAAAGTCCAAGTCATAGGGACTATGAGGGGATATATATATATATATATATATATATATATATATATATATATAGTGTAACTTAGTGGAATGTATAGGGCTATACAGGCTCTAACCTTAGACCTTCTCGGTAGAACAGATCAAAGTTATTATTATCAAAATAATTTGAACTATTCCAAGAACCCAACATGCATTTAATCGCATCGATCTCTTTCCATGTCCATGTGGATTCCACTGCCATTGCATTGGGAACATGTTGGCATGTCTAGGGGAACACATGCTACACCCCCACGGGTAATTTTCTAGAAAAAAAAACTAATTCCACAACCATGAAAGGAAAAGGCTTGGTGATGGCGTATATGATACAAAATTTCAAGTATTATGTTCTGGACTAGTCCTTCAAGTTATCCATTGATAATTTAGTGCTCAAGTATTTGGTTAACAATACAATGTTGGAAGGTTAATTCTATCGATGTTTTCTACTATTTTAGGAGTTTGATTTTGAAGTGGTGGTTAAACTATGTAAATAAAATTTTGGACCTAATCACYTCTCGAAAATTCATAATTGGAACAATGTAAATTGGAATAGCTCATAAAGTGTTGAATGCAGATATATTTTGCATGGAAGATGTAGTTCTTGAATTCTTCACTAATATTCAAAACTTCAAATATAAATCTACATGCACTAGAATAATATGGTGATAGTAAAGATTGATAGCTCATAATTAAGGATACAAATTATTAGTTAATCATATAGTACTTCCACACATTAGCAATGGATGGGATTCTTGAATACTACATGTTGGATCATGAATGATAGGTGGTGCTCTAGGAATCCCATGATGGACATAGAAACATACATTATAGTGAGGAGACACAACTATCACAACATACATTACAGTGAGACATGTTGGATGCAAGTATCATTCAATTCAAGGCTAGAGTGCACTCTCCACTCCATTATTCATATTATTATCTTCATTCACTCCTACCTTTATCTTCTATCATTTGTTTACTTAGGGTTCATATGTGTGTGTGTGTGTGGTTAAGATTTTGTACTAAAAATCTGTTATAGTTGTATTGGTCAATGTAAGAATACAAAAAAAGGTTTTTCCCACAGTCTATGATTCATACTTTGTTAAAAAAGTTGATTCTTGTCTACCAAAAATGCAATTGTATCCTTTCATGAGGATTGTGAACTTTTACTAGTATAAAGCCTACTTTGAAAAACACGTCAAAACCCTTTTATTTTCATTGTCCTTTTGCCAGATCCATTATCCCATACAACTTGAAAAGAGTTGTCCACAAGATGCATTTCCATCACCAAGACCTACATGAATCATAAAAGACAATTTCTTTATATGAGTATTTAATATATAAGCAAATAAACATGCATTTAGTTATGTAAAATACTCTAGAAAAAAAATAAGTGGTTGCATAACTTAATGAGCTTCTTTTTGTTTCGAGAATAGGTTATTCTCTACTGAACAGGGCCAACCACATGAAGGTGGAATCTCATATGGCCCCTCCCCCTCCTCACATCGCTCTCAATTCCCCACACCCAACAATTGATTTTGTTGATATATAAAACATATAGACATTCATACATAACTAGGATAGTCATCAAAACATATGAACATATAAATATCGATAAACATCCAAATACAAGACATGAATTTATACCTCTAATTTTTCTTTGATTAATGTTTTTTTACATTCATAAAATTGACAATTGTGGTATCATAATCATCCAAGGACATTGTATTTCATGTGCCCTGTCCTTCTATTGTTTGTGTGCACTCATGTACCATACTTATAGTACGTCATTGAGAAGGGCATCGAGGCATATGTTCAGGGTCGTGCACTGCAACAACGAAAATGATCATATCGATATGTTGAAATATAATTGAAATAACTGATTCATTATTTTGATTAACATTACACTATTTATCTTTACCTATCTATGTAGATGTGATAGTTGGTGCATTAATTTCTTGTCCACTTGGTTGATCCTCTCACAGTTCACCCTCCTGAGCTACATGATCTTAAATTTTGAGAAGATAATATATATGTATAATTCAGGAAACAAATATCTACAATCACAGTAAATATTTCTAATTCTGAAGAATACATATTGAAATGGTTACTCAGCTCTACACTATCACTGGACATGTGCACCCTTGTATGATGTGGTGGTTGTTGAATATTGCTAGATTCACTACTGCGATAGCACTGATTCTTGAAAAAAAACATAAATACTTATTTAAGGGTGATCTAATAAAATATGAATAGACTTTACAAGCATGTTACTGCGATTTCCTTATTCATTTGATTTACCTGGGTGGCTGGGCAGATAGGATTCTGGCCCAAGATTTTTCTATATTCAATCACACTTTTAAAACCATGCTTGTAACCAAGATTTAGGTCTTCCTCAGTGGCAGCAGTGTTGAACATATTTAACTGCAATGCATAACACCATTAAAAATACCAATAACAAAAACATATATTTGTTCGCTTCTGTTAAATAAATATTAACCATAGTTAATCATTTAGATATTACTATTTGGGTTTTTAGTTTTCCATAGCCACCCTGACCTAGTTTATGTTGGCCATGTTTTTCCACTCTGGCCTTGGTTGCTTTGGAGATGTTTGGTAGCCTACATATGGAATTTTTGAAAAAACTTAGATATCAAAATTGTTACTTAAAACAGGAAAGAAAAACATAAATGATCATATTTCACTGATAATATGACATGTGTTGTACCTTGATTGACCAACTCATGGATGTCTTTCTTGTTTTTTAAACAAGTTCTTCTTTGCATCCTCTATTAGCGCCTTCCACGCTTTCTCTGGAACCATGGGAGGGCACTTGTGCTTGAGGTCTAATTGCAATTTCTCCCTATAATGGGCCCTGGTATATTTTAAATTCTCGTCGGCTAAATTTGTATCCACCTTCTTGTTGAAAGTGTCGTCGAACAAGTTTACCATGTGGTCTATTAAATCATCTTTATTTTTTCTATCTTGGCCATTCCACCATGTGTGAATGGTTGGGCCAAATAGCTCCAATGCTTTGTCATTTAAGTTTCTATAGAAAACATTGTTTCCTACAGAAACGTGTTATCCATTAATTTACAATAATATCAACAAATGTCCATTTCAATTTCATGAAAAAATGAATTAATTAATTAACAATTACCTACAATCTTTTGAATCTTGATCAGAACAGATGAGTCATCCACCAGAAAGGTGACATCTTGTGATCTAGTGCTTTTAATTCGTTATGCTCCATGCAAAATAGTTTCCTCTCCATCTACAGTACGTTTCTCTTCAGAGTCATGTGGAGTCCTAGGCTTCGGCTCATCATGATCCAGTGTGTCATGCTGGTCAAAATCATTTCCCTCATCAATGGATTGGAGGGGAACCTCAGGAGGCTCAAAAAGACTCGATTGCACTTTGCTATGTCAACATTTATTTTGCATTGGACCATCACTGATACCTATAGTAGTTTTAGGATCAACAGGTTCCTAGTGCATGAGGTATAAAAACTCCTACAAATGGGAAACTCTACTTTATCAGATCATATAGAAAATATAAAACAAAAAAATGGATATGAAATTGTCATAGTTGATAAAAATATGTGAAGATTCCACTTACCCCTAAATTAGTTATTTTATTTTGTAGCTCTACAATTCTTTCCCTGTCCTCCTGATGTAGGAGCATCGTTGGCAAGCACGCAGAGGCGAGACCACATAACATGTGAGAGTTCTTCCAGAACTTCAACGTGATAACTTACAACTAATTTCAGAATCCACCTCCACTCAGTGTCGGAATTCACCTTTGGAGGCACGCTTGAACCGATGTCGAATTTTACCCTTTGAGGCACGTTTTGAAAATTTTAAGCAGAGCAGGTTTTTCCACTTCAGCTCTGGAATGTGACTGAACTAAGATTGTGTAGGATGAATTTTAGAGTAGGCAAGTAGCTAGAAAAATCCCTAGAAACATTTTTGAGTTATGTAGAAGTTTGGACATAGTTAGGGAAGAGTCGGAATACAGAGAGAAACTAGATGTAAGAGAGAACTGCGAGTTAGCAAGAGAACTCAATATTTTGAGTGAATGTAATTTTGAATGTGCTGTGTAGCCAATGGGAACGTGTGAATATAACAAAATGAAAAATTGACCCAAATGTCTGGTGTTTGGACTATGTGCAACTTCCTGTTATTTTCTGTTTTCATGAACAAGTAGATGGAACTGTGAATTTTCCGAGTTTCAGTTGTTTCTCTTCATTAGAAGCTCTGCAAGGTGTGCATCAAGCCAAAGAGGAACACTGTGGATCTAAGTTATCAAAATATATCATATGTAAGGAGTGCGCGGGAGATCGAAGTTTGAACTAGACAAAACTCAGGAGGAATAACACTTCAGAAGTGTTATCGAGATCCAGGAACTCATTCCCTGGAAGGGGTGAAGACCGAGACTTCGTAGACTTAAAWTTTTTTCTAAGTTTGAAGTGAAAAAAAGCTCAGGAGGAAGAATGTCATTGAGCATTGGATCATGGTGGAAAATCCCACAGACCATCCAATCTGAGGAAGGAGCGCAGAATTTAACGCTACGTAGATCCAGGAGGGGAGATCCCGGAGACCTGGACGGACAGTGGAGAGTCCTCGAGAAGAAACGTTGAAACTTCACAGGCTATTGGATCAGGTGGAGCTACGAGGAGTATAGCAACAAGGGTTTCATGATTCCCAAAACTTGGGAGGAGTAGTGACCATTGATCACAATCAAATCTGGACTGTTGGTCCATTTCGGGATTTCGGGTACCACGAGTTGGAAAGACAGAGACTCTTGTCTTTCAGAATCTCGAACTGTGAAATTGTGATATCACGATTCGAATGGAACCGTCGATCCCAAGGTCATTGTGATCCATTGATTGAAATCTAGGATATTTCATCATTTCTGCATTTTGGCCACTGGGGGTTCCAAGGGGTAGAGATATCCCTTGTAACTGGATTTCCTGAAACCTGAAGTCTCGATTCACAAAAACCTAAAGGGATAGGTGTTGGAAAATTTCAACATTTTTCCATTTCAGCATTTTGGCCACCRGAGGTTCGAAAGGGGAAAGTAGGGACCCTTTCATCATGATTCCCTGAATCAAAAAACCCCAAAAGAGCGAACGCCAAGCCAGTTCGACATTTCGTGAACAGGGCAGCGCTTGCATCGTGATTCCCCGAATAACAAAAGTCAATAGAACTTTGGCATTAAGCATGTGGGCACAGAGCTATGGTCACATGGATGGAGGCTAAGGAAGGAGCCAAAGCCTATTAATCCCTTTTCAAAATTTCGGGACCTAGGAGGTTGAAGGACCAAGAACTGTCTGTTGTTGGAATCGTAAAATCATGAATTCTGAAATCCTGAAAGGTGGAACATGATGACGGGTATATTTCGACATTTTGAGGTTCAGGTGTTCAAGAGACCAGGAGTCAGGAGACATGGAGTCCTGAATCGTGGAATCATGAAACCCCAAAACGCGAAAAGGAGGCATGCACAGGTTTTCTCAAGATCTATACCAGAGGACGAAGGGACCTGTGGATCCATCCAAAGGATTCCAGCAAGAGCCGAAGGGCCATTTMATCTCAGGGAAGAGAACGATCCAGAGACTAGGAGGTCGCAGAACCCGGTTGAAGTAGGTGGTCTCAATTAGGTGGTATCAGAGCCTCAGTTTTTTGTCTTTAGACTTCAAGTGAAGGAGGAAAAGAAGGAGACAAAGAACTCAGACTTGTACTCTATGTGTGACAAGCAGTCAACATAATGCCACCAAAAAGACAAGAGCCGTCTTTAGCCAACCGTGTTGTAGAGAGGGAGATGTGAGAGCTTTGCGCTTGATTGGAAACAATGGAAGCATCACAAAGGAGAGCACCTAACATTGGGGATGTCAGTGATGCAGAAAGTGAAGAGGTTGGGTTGAAGAAACTACAGGAGAGGAGGATGCATAAGAACATTTTTTTAGAGTAGTTGCCAGATTGGGAGGCAGAGCTAAGATAGGGGTCCCCATGTATGAGGGAAATATAGATGCTGAAGAACTGTTGGAATGGATAAGGTCCATGGAAAAACAATTCGACTATGAAGATGTCGATGAGGAGAAGAAGGTGAAGTAGGCAGTCACTAGGTTAAAAGGGCATGCAGCACTGTGGTGGGACGCACTGTAGGTTGAGAGGAGAAGTAAAGGAAAATAGAGGATAAAGAGTTGGGACATGATGGTATCCAAACTAAAGGCTAAGTTCATACCCAAAGACTACCAGATCAATCTATTCAGAAAGCTACAGTTCCTAAGATAGAAAGGGATGACAGTCAAGGAGTACACTGAGGAGTTCTATCGGTTGAACATCAGAACTGGACAATAGGAGAGAGATGAAGAGAAATTTGCCATATATATAAATGGCTTGAGGTATGAAATCCAGGATGAATTAGCATGATGTTAGTGAGGACTGTGGAAGATGCTTATCAGTTTTCACTAAAGACAGAGGAGAAGCTGGCCAGAAAACAAAACCAGCGAGGAAGAGGTAAAATCTCAGTCCCAAGCAAAAGCAAGGGATTTAACTGTGACATATCACATCAGTCTAAGGAAGAGGCTGAGAAACCACACAATCACTCGGAACGGGGAAGAATTTCATGAGGGAGATAGAGTGGGGGAAGAAACTCTTCTAGAGGAAGAGGCAGAGGAGGAGTAAGGTGCTATAACTATGGAAATATAGGGCACATGTCTTGGGAATGTCTCAAGAAGAAGAAGGAAGGAGGAGAATCTCACATTTTAGAAGCACAATGAAGAGATGTTGAAGTAGAGGGAGTAGAGGTTGGAGCATCCCTAATGTTGAGAAAAGTTCTCTTAAAACCAGAGGAAAAAATTGAAAAACCAGTGCAGAGAAATAGTCTCTTTAGAACAGCTTGCAAGACTAAAGATAAAGTATGGAAGGTGATCATCGACAGTGGGAGTAATGACAACCTAGTATCCATAGATATGGTGGAGAAATTGGAGTTGAAGACAACTACACATCCAAGTCCATAAAAAGTCTCATGGCTGCAAAAAGGACACCAGGTAACAATCACTAAATAATGCCTAGTTGAAATTAAAATAGGATGGTATAAAGATGAAATCCTATGTGATCTAATTCCCATGGATGTATGCCATATTTTTTTGGGAAGACCATGGAAGTTTGACAGAAGTGTCATTCATGATGGGAGGAAAAATACATATACATTGGAGAAGAATGGTAGGATGCATATGTTGTTGCCAATGGAGGAGAAGAGAGTGACAGAGGAAGCCAGCACAAGCATACTTCTCATGAGTGGGAAGGAACTCCTGAAAGAAGTCAAGGAAAGATTCAGTGGGAGAAACAGATGTCTGTGGTAGAGAAGCCACTGATGGAGAAAATTGTTGATCAAAGGATTGGAAAAAAGACTAGGAGGAAGACTTATTTTGAGTCTCTGGTCAAATGGAAGGGACACCCAATAGAAGATGCCAGTTGGGAAAATGAAGTTGCTATCCAGAAGTAGGGAAATTCATTAGAGGAGCTCATGGACAGGAGTCCATGAATTTTTGTCAAGGGGAGTATGATGCAGGAGCATCGTTGGCAAGCCCACAGAGGCGGGACCACATAACACATGAGAGTTCTTCGAGAAATTCAACATGAGCAGTGACAACTGATTTCAAAATCCGCCTCTACTCAATGCCGAAATTCACCTTTGGAGGCACGTTTGAACCAATGCTTAATTTTACCCTTTGAGGCACGTTTTGAAAATTGTAAATAGAGCAGGAGTTTCCACTTCGGCTCTGGAATGTGATTGAACTAAGATAGCCTAGGATGAATTTTAGATTAGGCAAGTAGCCAGGAAAAACCCTAGAAACATTTTTGAGTTATGTAGAATTTTGGACACACAGTTGGGGAAGAGCTGGAATACAGAGAGAAACTAGATGTAAGAGTGAACTGCGAGTTAGTAGGAGAACTCAATCTTTTGAGTGAATGTAATTTTAAATGTGTTGTGTAGCCAGTGGACACTTGTGAATATAACAGAATGGAAAATTGACCCAAATGTTGTTGATACTAAGAGGGGGGTGAATTAGTATCAAGTACAATTTAAAACCTTTTTCAAATTATAATTAAACCATTCAATTATATCCAATGAGAAATGAACAATGGTATAAGAGTTACACCAATACACCACAATACACCATGCACAATATATGAGAAATAATCAATAGTTTTTGT
>JASDQU010032646.1:0-10602 GCA_032191745.1 Picea mariana | reverse complement strand
TCTAACAGTTACAAATCTAGGAATACCTCAAACTTTGCCTTGTTGTCCTACCTCATCAAGACAAGTGATTGTCTTGTTGTAACAATCTAGGACAACAAGTTTTTTTCCAACCAGTCCATTTCGATTAGACAGTCATATGAAGCTAATGGGATGATGCTCACATATACCTTTATGTTGAGTCTATTCATGTCTATTGAGAAATATTTAACCAGCTCATTGATTTTCCTCTTAGCCATTGTGGCCAACTGAACTAACTAAGATTTCCTATCCTTACTCCTTTGTAACTGAAATATTTCAACAATGTTAGAGTTTATGTAACTATGGCTAGCTCCAAAATCAATTAAAATTGATATGTGATGATTATCAATATTACCTTCCACTTCAATCATGGGGGATTGATATTTTGTTTGCTTGTTGTCCAAGGTTGCATAAATCTTTGGAATTTGTCCTCCCGTGTCTTCAATTGTTTCAGCCTCCTGAATGTTGTGGACAGTCCTCATTCTTTCTCCTTTGTGAGGGAATTCTCTATATAAGTGATTTACCTCACATCCCCAACATTGTGTAGGTTGTTGCTTTGGCCTTTTCCCAAATGGATATGCATCCTAGGCTCACTTTGGGTTGAATGTTCTTGATGATTTTCTTGTGAGTTGTTCTTTAAAAAGAGTGTATTATAACCTTTCTACCTTTGATCCTTCTTTCCTTTCATCTTATCATTCCAAGATTTTTGGAATATTGTCCTCCCTCTGCTTTGATCATAAAGATGTTTTTCTCTCCTTATGGTCTCCTCCAAAGTCCTAGGGTTATCATATTGTATCTTTTCATTGTAGAAGGAAATAAACCCCCTCAGGAACCTTTGGATTTTGACCTTCTTATCCTTTATGAATCCCACGTACTTATGAAACTCAAAGAACCTCTTCTCATATCCATCCATTGTCATGCTTATCAACTTAAGTTCAAAGAAATCTTTCATCTTTAATTCATAGTAATTCTCTGACAAATATTTCTCCTGGAATTATCCTTTGAAATGCCTCCATAAGCCCTTATTCTCATCAAGGATCTTGGCTTGCTTAAGTTGATCCCACTTTATAGTTGCCTTTATTTGCAGGTGGTAGGTTGCAACTCTTGTTTCTACCCTTGAGGGGTAATCATGCAACTGGAAATATTTCTTCATTTCCAAAAACTATGCCTCGACCTCTTTTCCCTTTCTATTCTCACCATTGAAATTTGGTCGCTTGATTTTTCTTGAGTTCACCTTGCAAATTGTCTAACTCTAGCCTTCTCTTATACCTTATGACATGAGGCACACTTGGGTTGCTCCCTGGACCTGAGCTTGCACAAGCTCTTCTAGTAGATTTCCTTGGAGAGTGATGGCACCTTCTCATGCTTGTTGAATGCCTTTCATGCCCATTATCATCCCTTCTTCTATGGGATCCTGATGTTGCCACTTGTTTGGAACTAGTTTCTTGCTTTGAACCAGAGTCTCTGTTGACTTGCCTCTACATCATATTCATACTCTTAAGTATCTCTTCCTAGTCTTCCATCATCCTTTCATTATCTTCCCTATAGCTATGCACTTCCCTCTATCATATTCTCGTAGCTATAGCATGCTCTACAAGCTCCTCCCTGCCTCTTCTTCCATTGGATTTTATCTCAGCATTTCCCATGCTGCCACCCAGCCTTTTGAATTCTTCCTCATAACCATAAGACCTTTGGGCATCCTTCATGACTATGGTCCTCATACAAGAACCAAAATTCCCTCCTCAACCTCTTATATCTACAAGAAAATGTTCATGCAATAAAATTTCTATTAGACAAAAATATATATACATATATACATAGTTCTAGAAAAAAAATGCATAAATTTTATGTTCTTTAATGGCCATGAGACATCTTATTCTAATTTGAATGCAAAATTTATTACTCCAAACCCTTTTCTGGGTGCATAGGTTGATTCCATTCCTCATTAATTTTACATTGACTACTCATTTGCTCAAATATGAGCTCTGAGAAAAAAGTTATGGTCGATTGAATATTGCCACTTTACCCCTCTTGTGCACCTTTCTCCCTAGTGCAAAATAATCTCAAACACCAACTTTTGCCACTTACAGAGGAAAAAATGTTAGGAATTGAGGAAAATTTTGTACGATACACTAATATTATTGCTGATACTAACACAAAAACTCTCGGATTGTCAAACTAATGCTCCAGTCAAAATTTGCAACAATGTGGAAACGAAAACTATCAATTTCGCACTTTCTCCTTACTTGGCAATTTTAGCCCTTATTTAACATCTCTACACCAACTCCTTTGGAATTTTGATAAAATCCTAATTGGGTATATTTATGACTATATTTTGAACGAACTATCAAAATTTGCCTTTATTCATGCTCTAAGCTGATAGTTACAGCCTGCAGAAGTTTTGATTGTTTTCCCATTTTTAACCTTGTATGCTACAGGTGGCTTCTCTCTCATCATGTACACTTTCAGGTACCCAAATTCCAAATCCAATTCCATGGATTCTTCTATGATCCATGGGATTTCCATAGACTACTCATGCACACCAAACTGACTTTTGAGCAAGGAGTTGTGCCCTCTAGAAGTAAATTGGTACTAAAATTATACCATGTACTATTTCAATTGTAACTTTTCCATACTAGCTCTATTTTTCTCTCGAAATAGCTCGTTGGAAAGATCTAACTGATATTTTTCATTTAACCTATAGAGCCTGTGTGTATTAATTATAGACACAATTCTCAGGATTTTCGGCCCCTAAAAATGCTATTAAGGCCCCAAAAATCCCTCCACAAGTTAATGGCCATCAAAAACTGCAATTTTCGTAGAAAATTCACCTTCCCATTGGGAAGAATAAATTTCCTCACACTCATCGATCCTTCCAAAACCCAAAGTTTGAACATTATGAGGCCCATTCTATCATACTTATCCATTGAGAACAACTTTTTTCCAAAAACCATGTTCCGAAACAATATTGGACTCGTTCTATCGAACTTATCCATCGAGAACATATTTTCCAAAAACCGTGGTCCAAAACACTATCGAACTCGCGTATCAGGAAATTCCCATCGAAATGACACTTTCTTGCACACGAACTCTTCCAAATTCTAAAGCCTGAAGCCTATTGGACTCACTCCTTCGAGAATTTTTCCTCACTCGAGCCTTCCAACAACGGTTTCCTGAACAAACCCTCCTGACATCGATCTTCCATAGATGGTCAAAATCTACCTCGACACCCATCACACGGTCAAGATTTAACCCCAAATATTCAACCTTTTCCAAAATCCATTGTGGTCCCACTCGTACCGACTGCCACATGGCACTCTTTGATTCACCTGCCCTTGTTGATGTGTCCTCCGACATGATGTACTAACATGGAAAGATGATGTGGTGTTCTCTTCTGCCCTCAACCCTTCTGAGACAACATTCTCACATGATAGATCAAACGGTCAACAATCATGCCGATCAACGACCCCGATCATTCTGAGTTCCCAAGTTACACAACGGTTACCTCGGTTAGATAATCTCCTTCAGAAACACAACACCACCACAAGACTTTCTTATGGATACTTCTAAAGATGATTTTCAGAAGGATCTGATGACCGAAATATCTCACATCCAATGGTCCATATCTTCACAAAAATTACAAATTCTCAACATTTAACTCGGTCGGGCGAACTTCTTTGGAACATGAAATTACCCCCAAACTTCCCAAATGAGTCTTTTCGAAAACAATTACTATGCAAGATCTAATGACTGAGAGTGATGTCAATCAATGGGGCTTGCGCCATCTGGTTCCTCCCTTTAGACTTAACCTCATGCCCCACCTTAGGGATTTTTTGAAACCCAATTTCTTAAAGCATGTCGAGAACACCCTTTTTGGACTTTGCAGATGGATCTCGATCGTTCATTTTTCAGGTTGAATTAATATAGGACATCGCTTCACTTAAACATCATAGTCACCATGAAAATGAAAAATTCAACTGCCCATGTTGTATTTTTAACTCTACAACCTGCATATTGATGCAATAAATCTTCCCCTTGATGATTCTCAAGCAATTTGGACTCGAATCTACCCACAAATTTGGGGATTTCACTCTAGTTCACCATTTTCCCCAAATTCATCATAGAATGAATCTGCAACAACGAATTTTCAAAATTCACACCGGCTATTGGCCCATACAAGCTCAGTGTTGAACCTTGAGCTCTGATACCAATCTATAATGTACCCAAACCCAGTTGAGGCCCATTACTTGCAGAAATACACATAAATTCAAAATGTTCTGCTAACTAATCATGTAGCTTACCAACTACATGAATACACACAGATTTAACCATTTTTTTATCATTAATTTAAATGAAACTACAGCATGCTAAAATAAACATGATTGTAGATAATTAATTCCATACATAGAAACATATAAACCATTCACATAAACAGAGTTATAACACAACAATTTAGCTCATAAAATAACACAGAACACAAATAACTACTTATCTTTTCAAAACAATTGTGCAGCCAGTTGCTTAGGACGAATGTTCCCCCTCAAACCCCTCTTAGACACTCCCTTCTCTTGTGGAAAACTCAGCCCCCATCTATGTCCATGTCCCCAACAGTTGGCATCACATTTTGTTTATTAAAAATCAGAAATACAAATTGCATATTACATCATTTGGCGATAAACACATTCCATATCTACATTATGCAATAATTAAACTAGAGATTATAGTGTGGATGTTACACAAACTGTTGTGCTTGTTTGGTCACTTGGGTGAGCAAAAACAATGCACTTAATTTCCTTGTTAGACCAGCAAGACAATATAGAAAAGAGTTAGTTGATTAGTGTATCAACAATAGAGAAAATAGAAAAACAAATGAAAAGACGATAAAACTAAACTAAGCATGCATGGAAATTCAAATGAAAACTTGCAAATGAGACAAGGAATTGCTACCAATGGAAAGTGGTCTTTGAATTGATAACACCTAGGAGAAAAGTGGGACTTATGAGTTCCCTCTTCCTCCTTGGGAGGGCTCTTGAGTCCCCCAAATATAAATCTCTCTTATTCTAACAATGGAATTACAATGGTGAATACTTTATGGTTAAACTTCTCAAGAGATGAGAAGGGTAACACTAGTTATGAATGCTCAAATAGCTCTAAGAGAAAGATGGCTTCTCTAAAAACTAATGAGCATCATAACAATACTCAAAAAAATTCTCCTTGTTTGCATACCTTGGGCATGTATTTAAACGACCAATACAATTTTTTTCATAACTTTCTCATAGTTTGAATGGTGGTCCTTTGAAGGTACTACCCATCCCTTCAATAGACCCAAAGCTAGATTTCGAGCTGACTTTGGAATCTCGTCATGGTACACTTCGACCTGAAAGTGGTTGAGGTCCGGCCAACTGAATTAATGTGTCGTTTCCACATTAATGCGAGTTCTTGTGGAGACAACCATGCAGACTGCGTAATTTAAACATATTGAGCTGTGTTGGAACACATAGATGTGCGCAAGCAGGATTTGAGGGAATTGCATTGAAATTCAACGACTATTTGTATAGTTTCAATAGCATGTTGGATGGGTTATGTAAATGTTGGAGGTATGTTGATTGATATGTTGTGCTAGTACATTCTTCAACCATTTTTTGTATTGTTGTGAGAAATTTTTTGGTGATAATAGATGCCCCCTGATGTTTGAGGTTAGGAGCATACGTATAGCCAAAATACATCATTGTTTCTTTTGGTTGTGATGTCATTGTGTAGAAGAGTTGGAGACTTTATAGTGAGGAATTGGCAGAGCGATCCGTTGGAGGGAGAGGGGAATAATATGTGCACCAAGTGTTCTATGAAAAATATTGTTTTTGTACAAACGAGGTAGGCATACCCCATGCTCCTGTTATGAAACCATAATTGCAGAAATGTAACTGAAAGTCGTTGATGAAGTAGATATCCACAGTGCCCTCAGGGGGCGTCAATAATGGAAAAGGACTAATCTGAACTATATTTGAATCGAGGAATGAACAAATGTATGGACTATAAATGACTCAAAGTCATTGATGGCATGTCAAATTTAGTGGTCTTTGTGTTGGTTGTGGAGCCTCATTATCTTCCTAATTCAGAGGTCTTTGTTTCCATCCATGTTTATACCCCTTGAAGACTTTACACCCCATAATAATGTAGACTCCTCCACGCAGGGGAGTGCAAGGGGGTTACCCCCCAATGAGGTATGGGGGGTCCAGGGGCAAGCGGGCCCCTAGCAGGGGTTTGAGGGCGAAGCCCCCAAAGAAAAATTTCCTTGTAAATGTATATTGTAATTTCATAGTAAATCTGGATGGTTCATTATAAGGTTGCAGATCTTACGGTAGAAGTTATGTTAGGGATTTTTTCCCTAGAATGCAACCCTCTTTTATAAGGGAAATGTATTGTGGCTATGTATCATTGTGAATATTGTATTCTGAGTTAGGAGACTATGAGAGAAGAAAAGGAAGTTACAGTAGGTGTGTTGTAGGTTGTATCCCTTCATTTGTTGGATAATAATAAAGGAAGGACCTGGAAATTTCTTTGGTGGATGTAGCCCACACTGGGTGAACCACGTATATCTGTGTTTCTATTGTATTGTGTATATTTTGTGTTTTATTTCCACATTTGTTTTATTTTATTGCTCTGCGATCCTGTTTTTCTAACACTTTGATGAATACGGAAAACTAGAGTGGTCCCAAGTAAGACCCATCGTAACATGAAAATTGTGTTGAGGTAGAATGTTATGAGGGTCAATGGAATCAGAAGGAAATGATGACTCTTTTTGTACCATCTGAGACTTCTCAATGATAAGGGAATGAGAGCCAACATACCACTACCTTCCTGGAAATTTGTGTTGATGTCGACAGGGAATGAAGGGCGACTAGAAGAAGTGAAAGGCTCCTTGAAATCAACTTGATCAAATGAATGGCATCAGGTACTGATATGTAATAAGGTAGACTGACCAATAAGATGAACGAAATTTAGAATGCATGAGACTCAAAAACTTCCCTTGGTTGGAGTGATGTGGGTAAATGGCAGCAACTGTAAAACATACTCTAGTTTCAGGGGGACGACCAGAACTTGGGATAAACTGTGTTGAGGTCATAAAGATGGAAAGGAGTAAAAAATAGGTCAAAACATAGAGATCTAGGATGAGGGTGTATGGGATACTCATGGTTTTTCTACTGAAGGGATTATTTTGTGGATATGATTATGAAGGTGAAAGGCCCCAACCAAGGATGACATGGGTTGTGTTACCAGATAAAAAACATCATCAATTGCCATGACAAAAACCTATAGACTTGCTGGAAATCAAAATATGCTTTATACAATTACCAAATGAATAAAATAATAATTAGGGTTGATAATACACATATAAAAATGGGTGCCCCAGTGAACAATACCCTTTCCTTGTTGAGGCACAAGTATTGGAAAGTTTATCAATGGAGGGTGGGGGCCCCATTGGTAGGTTTTTGCATTAGGTAATTGGATGCAGGATAATTTTGTATATGGTAAATTAATGGTGGATGAGAGTGTATGGTTTTTTTGTTTTTACAAAAACTGAAAATTTTATATGTAAAAAAGGCACGATCGAGGTCGCATATTACAAAGGAGGGTGCTAGTGGAGGAGATACCAGCTACAAAAATGCCACAAAAGGCTTACAAAATTGAGTCTAGTATTGGTCTTACTTCACTGAAAGCAAATCTTTTATTTTCTATCCTAGAACTATCTTGCAAAAGATTTATTTATGCCATTTTTACAAAATTGAGGAGTGACTTACTGAACTTCTTTAAAATCAGACTTCTTCTAGAGGGGGCTCTAGTGCTATGTTTAAATTAGGCAGCTTAGGTTATGCTCTGCTTCCTGTTTCCTCATTATGGCATTGTGTCAGTGAGTTTGGTCGTCTGGCTTCCAGCTTTGCTTCCATGTTCTCCCCTTGGCGTCTGAGAAACTCGAATTCATCTTGTAACTAATTTATTAATGTGCGGTGCTGAGCAAGAGTGTCCAGTGTGAAAGTGAGTGTGGAGCTGTGAGAATCAAGGTGGAGTGCCAGCTGCTGGGTGGTGGAGAAATTATCTTCCACTAGTTCTTCCTCCGATCATTAACGGACTGAACGTTGTGCAATTTTTCAATTAGACTGATTGTGATTGTTGTAAAATTACCTCCACTCCAATCACTGATGTTGCCTTTGATGTTGCCTTCATCGATTTTGTTGCCTCTGGTGATTCCTATGTAGATGTTGCCTCTGGTGCTTCCTCTATTGATGCTTCCTCTAGTGTTTCCTATCTCTACGTTGCCTTTGTCAGAGCTGCCTCTATCTACACCGCCTCCAGTGCTGCCTTTATCGATGGTGCGTATGTCGATGCTACCTCTAAAAAAGTTTCCCTTGGTGTTGTCTCTGGTGTTGCCTTTCTCTACATTGCTTCTTGTGAGGCCGATGCTCACGACTTTATCTTGTGTTATCCCTCTGATGCTAGAGTAATGGAAAATTCATAAATTGCTTCGGCGCTTTAACTCCCCTTCCCCTATGAAATTCCAAACTGTAGAGTTCTGGTGTGGCTGGCTACGACAATGAATCAAGAGATTACCTTCCAATTTACCTCCTTTATCTATGTGCATGATGCATGAATGTCACGCAATCTCAAGATTTGAGTGTCTTTCAAGCATTGGAGCGGCATGTACTGCCTGCATTCCCTTGCACTAAATCATGACTGATTTCCCTTCAAGTGCCTTCACCTCAAGCGAAGTTATGGTGGAGGTGATGTTGTGGGATACTGAGCGAGCGTGGAGATATGGGTACGATGAGTTCCCACGGAAGAGGAACATAGAGTGATCTAAGATATCCATTTTTCCATCTTTTTGTGTGCAGGTTCCCATGGGCCGGATGTTATGGGAGTACAAATCCTCCCCGAGCATGACGCTTGGTTTACAACACACCGCAACCAGCTGTAGCATCGTGTGGAGGCTGGCACCAAGTGGAGCGATGACAGCAGGGAGCTAATTCATTAGAGGGGGGGGCTAAGAAAAGGTACATGTCCAACATTTCCAAATTACCTGGGGCCTTTCCAATTTCTAAATTCACTTGTTCATTCGCTTCTGTATTGTTAGCGCGTGGGACATGGTAGAAGGAGGAATGGAATGAGGACATGATGGCTCTGATCCTTTCAATGATTCTTTTCAACTTTGATTTCTTTAGGCCTGTGCCTTTAATGAAGTGTCGAACTATATTTTTTGAGTCCCCTATTACAATAATGTTGTTGAGTTGTCGTTCCTAAGCTAGGAGTACTCCTTGATACATCACATAAGCCTCTGCCATATTGTTAGTGGTTACACCTAGGTTCCAGGAGTAGCATAGCAGTATTTTTCCTCTAGGGTTGTACAAAACCCCTCCCGCACCTACCTCCCCTAGGGTGTATAGTTAATGATAATGCAGAGGCGCATTTAGTGTAACGATCAAAAACATGATTGGGGAGTCCATATTGGGAAGGTTAGCATGATGATGAAAAAGAAGTATGAGTTTCATTTTATGAGATGTAACACTATCAAGACTCTCGATCCTAAGGGGAAGAAAAACATGAGTGTCAATTTTCAAAGGGGAAAATATATGTGGGACAACTCGTGTAGGTGAGAATGCTACCAGTTGATAGTGCATGTATGCAACAGAGGTGATGGTACCATGGAGCCAAGTGTGGGGATCCTAAAGGTGAATATCAGAAGGTATGACTGGGAGATGCAAGTCTTTATAGAGGGCTTGATTGCATGCCAGTGTTGATCATATACCTGAAGGGGCCATGGGATGGCCAAGACTGAATGGGTTGTATGTCTTTGTAACAAGTACATGCACACATAAAAACCAGATACCCAACATGAAAAATATCTGATGATAAAGAACTTATGGTATCTACTTGATAATCAATGATGATGAGCCCAGGTCTCAAAGATGGTTCCTCAAGACATCAGAATGAAATAAAAAATAGGTGATTCCAACATGTAGATGATAAAGTCAGGATTAATTTCTCGCAAACAATGTAAAAAATGGAGCTTCGGGACTCCTGAACGGGGGATTGGAAGTTTTGGAAAGGGGTGCATATATGAGTGTGGGGCCCATAATTCCACCTCATTTGTACCTGTAGGAGTTGAGCTCTGATTGGTTGTGTAGCTGCTTTCGCAAGCTTTGAGAGAGCATGGGTGACTTTACTTGACTTGCAGGAGAGACTGGAAAGTGGTCAAGACCTCCTGCAATTTTTGGCTTTTCATTTTCTGGGATGGGGGGTCGTACGAACATATTTATTCTTTGGGTAGGTGGACTATTCTTGAGATTTAATTGTACCCGTGCAACTATGCACGAGTATAATTCAATTTCTCATGCACTCTACGCAGGAAAAATGGACATAGTTGTTGTAGGAAAATCTCCCTGCGGACAGGTAGATCACCTCTAGAGCTTGACCTTAACCCTAGACAGAAAAGTGCTTATCATGGACACTGACTTCCTTTCAAATCTATCTAAACTAACACATGAGAAGGAAGGATGACAGAAGTACCTTTTAACCGACGTTTTTCCCTGC
>JASDQU010032645.1:14036-28365 GCA_032191745.1 Picea mariana | reverse complement strand
ATTTCTGAGTTGAATTGTTTCTGTTCATTGTGTTTATTCCGCTGCAAAATTGCTTAGCAATTTGTATTTCTGCTTATGGTAATTTCTGAATGTGAGTTTAGACATTTCAGAGTTCATAGAAGACAATTATCTCTAGGTTGCATACACTAATTTCTGAATGTGAGTTTAGACATTTCAGAGTTCATAGAAGACAATTATCTCTAGGTTGCTAAGTGTATGACATAATTTAGTGCATGCTGATTTTGTCACTTAAATTTCTACACACAAATCTCTTCCCTTGCTGCTCCACACAAAATGCAAAACACAATGAGCCAAAAAAAAACCGAATGGGGCTTTTTCTTATTTTTAAGTTATCGTGGGCATAATTGGCGATTTTTTTTTCGATTTTTTCCTGATTTAAAAAAAAAATGCGATTTTTTCAAACCTCAAAAAATTGCGATTTTTGGTTTTCAAAAATCAGTGCAGTAAAAAAATCACGATTTTGGCGATTTTTTTTGATTAATCGATGATTTTTTCTGCTATGATTCTGGTAAGTCTTGAGTTTTGTTAAGATCATTATGAAGCCAGTATCAAGGTGAAGTTGCAACGTTAAAATAAGTTTTGAAATAAGGGTGGCTGGGTGGTGCACGGGAAGATTGGTGTCTTCAGTTTGCAGGTTGGTGCCTGAGAAGTGTGAGTTGGTGCTCACAAAGGGGTTGGTGCTAGAAAATTYAGGGGGTTGGTGCCTCCTTCTAGTTGGTGCTGGAGAATCTTGGAAGCTGATGCTTCCGGTGGATGTAATCTTCTGTTCCATTTGAAAAGTGTTCCGTGGTTTTCTCCCCTTTGGGTTTCCACGAAAAATCCTTGTGCACTGTGTATCTGTGGTTGTTTGTTTGTTTCAATATATGATATCTTGAATGCAATTATAAGTAGAAAAGTGATAAATTGTTTATATTGATTCACCTCCCCTCCCCTCTGAGTATCCCTGAATATACCAACAACAGGGTCATCAGGGGGAGAAAGGAAAACCATTAGAGAACAAATCAATGTCGAAGGTTCAAAAGAAGGGAATTTAAACACCTTTGTTTTTCTAGAAAATTTATATTTAAACCCTCTGAAACATTATTGAGATTTGATTATCGTGGCAGCCTACCTGCTAAAAGGTTTTCTGTAATTGTGTCAGGAGATAATGTTGAAAGAAGGTAAAATCTAGTGGGGAATCATAATAAAAAAATGATCCAAGTTGATTGCTTCCTTAATTTTTGGAGTCAATATCTGATTGGAGAGATGAGAATATCTGAAAGGTATCATGTACTAAAGAAGGAAGGTGTTCATGACATCAATCAAAATCTGCCATCACCCTGATGGTGGTGAAGGTAGTTGTAAGTATGCCAGGAGGGGAAAGATTTTGGGGAAGTAGGGACGAAGGAACTCCTTTTAGAAGCTAAAATACTGTATTGTATCTGGCAAACGTTTTTGCCAGAAAGTGAATAGAACAGGCTTGGTTGAGGGAAGAATGGAAGTAGTGTACATATATCTTATCAAATGTTGGCAAATAGTATCGTTGGAAGTCTAGCAAAATAATTTCAAACATCTTTAGAACTCAATTGATTTTAGCATATAAACCCTAATGGCATAAAATAAATTGGACATGCTTTTTGTCAGGGAAGACTGAAAGGAGGGAACATATCTGATATGAAATTTGGCAGAGTAAAAATAGAGGAACTCCACCAAAATGATTTCCCATTTAGAAACTAAAATGCATGTATTGGTCCTCTTATCCCCTATCCTAGGGATAACTAAGGAGATCATGTCTCGAGGCCCACAGGTCCTAGACATGGAGTGCCGAAAGCCAGATGACTTGAGCATGGCCCTGGAGGGCCCATCTTTTCTTCAGTACAACCCATCTATCAGCAACATCGACATCCACCCCACCAGCCTGGTCTTGAAGCAGTAGTAAGTCTTGCTCCATGAGGTAATGAGTTCGGGTATCATGGTATGTGTCACTCTGATTATTGAAGCACTTAAGTACGTTGCATTAAATTCTCCTTCATTTCATAACATTTGCTTGGAAATTATGCTCTTTAACTTGTTCATACCTGGGAGGGTGACATAATGTCCTAGTAAGCTGATTCCCCTTTAGGATGAGTTGCCGCTGGGTGGGTCTATGAAAGGTCATCATCCATTCCCTCCATACTTACCACTTTCCATCATTATTCCTCTCATCTCCCCCCACCTTGGTTCGGGCATTGGGTTTGCCACGCTAGAAGGGTTGTACCTTGCCTTGTGGGAAGAAGGGGCTAAAGGCCCAGAGGGTAAAACTAGTTGGCAAGAGTTAAAAGCCAAGATGAAACCTTTGAGATGCTTTGCCCAGGGATTCCTGAGAAAGCTAAAAAGCTTCTCAGTAAGAAAAGGGGACCCATAAGATAAATCAAAACTCAAGGTACTAGTTGGTGGATGGGAGGTCTCATCATGAGCCGACCTATTAGGTCTATGGGCATGCAACAGTATGACACTACCATGTATCTAGTCACCAAGCCAGGGTAGTGGCTCTTGGTGGCATAGCCAAGAGAAAGGGGGTCTCATTATGAGCCAACCTTCTCATCTCCGTGAAATGTTTGTGGGTAACGCTGTCACCTCTGGTCACCATGCTGGGACAATGTTCCCCAACTTTTCTCTTGAAAAGGAAATCAAAAGCAATAAAACTAAGAATAAAAGGCATTGAATGGACTAGGAAACAATGGCATCCATGATAAGGTGCAACTCGCCCTCTACAGAGGCACCTACAAGCAAGACCTACATTTCCTTGTTATCACTGCACCCTCTGCCCAAATGTTTCCCCTACGCCACTTCCAACACTTACATGATTTAGATTGGTTCTCACTTGGGAAATGCCCCAAACTTAAGGAGGATTAACCCAATAGGACATCTTGAGACCTTCTCCAAACCTGACTTGTTAAACTGCATAACATCTTTGAGCATTTGTTTGGGTAACGGGGGGTTTGATGCCCATGTTTGGGTAATTTGATTATTAGATGTGATTGACATTGTTATGATCCTTGTGGCTTATGAGCCCCTAGAGGGCGTACTTGTTGTTGCTGCAGGACTTTTCCAAGTGGACAAGTACATATGGGGGAATGATTAGGTTGGACCTCCATGGGGTTGAAAACTCAACAGATGGATGCTGTGACCCCACTAGGGGGAAAGAGAAACCAGAGGCTTGCACCAGGAAGAAAGAAGGACGTTGCACCAGGGACACTGCGACAGACCTAGACCCAGGGGGGTTTTGCCTTTCCACTTGGACGTTGACCCTTGAGAGCACATGATGTCATCATTTTGAACTTGACGTCATCCAGAGTTAGGGTTTTCACTCATGATGGGCAGTTGTGTGCTAGTTGGCACGTGTGGCAGCATTTAGGGCCTTTGGAGGCCAAACATTCTAAACTTAAGGCCTAGTGTTCCACCTTAGGGGCCTAACGTCACCCTAGAAGGGCATGACGTCACCCTTGAAGATGAAATCAAGGTTTAATTAATGTTATTTATGTAAAAACTGGATTTTAATGTAATTTGGCCATGTCAGCCTTTTTTATGACCTAATTGTAATTAAAGGTCATTGATATTGTATAAATAAGAGAGAAAACTCTCATTTTTATCCTAATCTTTCATCACACAAGTGTGTGGTCTGAAATTCGGCCCGCTTTAAGGGTTATTGGCTGAAACTAAGTGATGTGCAACTTCTTGGAGAGGCAAATCTTGGTGTATTTTGGCATTTTTTCATTGTGGAGGATCTTCAACTAGGGTTTGGCTTGATTTTTCTTGGTGAAGTAAGTAGAAAATCTGCTATTTGTTTATGTTAAATGCTTGTGGTAAATTTTACTTGGTTCATGTTAAAAGATTATGAAATTGCTTGCTCAAAACCCTAGGAGAGAAACATAAGTTATTATCTTTTTCTCTCTAATCTTCCACTTGTTGAATTTCTCAAAGTACATCTTTTCTAGAAGTAGCGACTAAAGCCCTACTTACTAGCACTTTAGTAGCCCTACTCTAATTGCCTATTGCGTATATACTTCCAAATTGTCCAAGAAAAGAGAAACCGCTAGGGCCTAAGTCTTCTTACTTTCTAGCTGATTGTAATGTCCCCACTTTGGGACATCATTACATTGTAGAGGTTTACGATGTCCAAAGTAGCCAGATGGGTGTTATAGCGAGTATAGGGGTTATTGAGAGGCATTTTGGGATCCGACTTGCATCGTCCACCCCATTTCATCATTATGATCCATTCCGCACAAGTTGGCTTTGGTTTCATTGCATTCCGACGATTTCCATGATTTTGAGTATTTTGAGTATTTTGAGCTATAAGTCAATTAAATTCACTGAAGAGGTCATTTTGGGCACATTACTTGGAGGAACCTCTCAGTGTAATAGCTCATTGGAATCGGGAGGAGCAACACTACAAGATGGGATGGCTAGAAGTGACTTTCAGTGGCCATGGAAGCCACAAGGAGAGATAAGGCGCTTTTCAGAGGTAAAAAGGTTAATTAATTAATTAAAGTGATTTAATTAATTAATTAAATATTAATAAAATGAAAGTCACTTTGGAGGGAGAAGGTGAGCAGGAAGTATAAAGGAAAGGCAAGGGCCTCTATTGATTAATTCATGTATGATTATCATTTTGATATCTGGCTTCTAGCTAGTAAGCCCACACCTTGGGGGTTTTGAGGGTTTTGACTTAACAAACCCTAGAGGACGATTCAGTGGTGAAAGATTCTACCTAGCTTGTCCCAAGCTTGGTCTCGGAGATGCAATACGCTCCCACACCATTCTAGTTCGGATCTACATCAGTGCAGGAGGGTTCTACACCAGCCACAGACACATGAAGAGAAGGAGGGCGCACCATTGGGGGTTTCCAGCAATGGGGGCGCACCATTCTTTGAGAGAGGTTCATTGCAGGTGATTGGCAGGGCTTTTGGAGATTCTATCACCTGGGTTTTCATTGCAGGGTCTTGGACATCAGATCTAGTCCATTCAGGAGGAGTTTCATGTGCCATTTGATATATTAGATGCATGGGACGAATTGGAGGAGAGGAGCAAACTTCAGAAAGTGGTTTTAGTGATTTGCTAGCTCATATCTTCACCATTTCGCTTGGGACTTCACCAGGGAGGTAACCAAGCCCCGATCTATCATTCTAGTGGGTTTGTGGAGCATTTGGAGGCATCTAGGAGGGAGGTCGAATTATCTAGGGTTTTAGGCATCCAGGGGGGCGCACCATTCCTTAGAGGAGATTCAGATCCATAGGGTTTGAGAGGGATCTTGGAGATTTGAGCACCTGGGTTGTTCTTGCCATCACTCGATCTATTGTTTGGCATCTTTATTGGAGTGATTGGGCAGCTTTGGCAGCAGGGCCGAATTATTGAGGAGGTTCAACATTCCAGCAGAGCGTGGCACCTTCCAGCTTGGGGGTTTAGCAGTCTTACGACCCAGATCTACTTGTATTCAGTCTTCATCGAGTATCCAGCCTTTGGAGGCTTACAATATCTTCTATTGGAGCATTTTGTATGTGGCTTCTATCATATTATTGGATCCATCTGTTGAGTTTCCAGATCGGCATCTTCATTATAGCAGGTTCTTCTATTCATGAATAAAATCAGATTTGAGATGTTTTGGCTTGTCTATCATATTGCATATGGTTGAGGTATGTTCCATGATTCTATCTCCTTGTTTATTGCTGCAACACACATCTAAATCATCAACTTAAACCCTAAGGCCGAAATCAAGAGGCCATCCTGCAAGTAAATACATGTAAACAAGTAAGTCAACAAAGTGTTTGACGGAATGCCACAACCAGTAAAAGTTTAAAAGACACCCAAAACCGTGATGTTCCTTGCATCTTGGCTTGGGAACATTACACTGATTTTCTCTTAAGGACTTGGGTGTTTGAGGCCTTGGGTTACCAACACCTCCTCCATCCATTCCATCTCCTTTGGATAATCACTATCATTTCTATTTTACTCTTAGATCTGCTGCTGCCATTGTTGACTCCATATACCCTAAAGGCACTAGTTTACTCACCTTGGTGATTGATTTGCTCAAACAACTCTCAAACAACCTTCCTTGAAACTTTTACTAACTCTTGCTAACCTTAAACTAAACTAACTCCCTAACTAAATTGCTGCTGTTGCAAAAGATTGCTACAACCATCTTACAGCAGCAAATTCATCTTAAAAAGTGACATTAAAAAGCTGATTAGACATTGCCAACTTTGCTTTTGACAAGTTGCTATCATTATGTCAAATTATACCTATATTCTCTTGTCTTTTCTAAGCATTTTTGAAGCATAATTTCTGTGGCTGTTACAAAACATTCATTGCTGTTATAGATAATTACTTTTGCTGTAGTCTTACATCAGCTTACTTATTTCTTAAAGGTTCATGGTTTTATGAAGCACTAACATCATATGGTACCTTGAATTCGCATGCTTTTTCTATTGTTGTATTGTTCTGGGTAGGTACACCTCATTTATCTTTTGCTTCATCTCTATAAGACACAAAGAACCTTTGAAATTGAGTGACTCTTGAGAAGGGGGAACTTTCTTGCCTTAGCCTTCTCAAACCCTCAGGTCACTGGGGACATCTCCCCTGGGGTACATTGATATACTCCTAAATAGAAAGGGGTTTCCTATTAAGGTTACAGTGATAGGTCACTCCCTGTTACGCAAGTCCTGTTTCCACTTGCCCAGGGCTTTGGGCAAGTACAGATTGTGCGATAACAGGTCCCAACAAAAATCAAGTGAATGTTCTTGATTCCATATGGTGGAGTTTGAAATATGAGTGTTTGTACTAAGCAATGTAGTGGAAAATGACATTGATTTCTTAGAATTTCTGAAAGTTTGTACAATCACTTGATATTCTAGACCTTTTGTGGATAGCCAAGAAAGTTTTATAAGATAATTCATGGAAGGTTAATTAAGAATGTATGTCCTTATAGATGAAGAGCAATGGATAGATTTTGCAAAATTCTTCTCCTCCAGTGGCCTCGCTTTAGGTGGCTGTTGGCATTCATAATTTGTGATTTTGGTGCTCTTACAACACACCTTGCACTCTTCTTATGCATCTTCGTGCAGTTGTAGCTGTGGAATCTTCATGATTATTTCACACCTAGTTGCTGCTATAGTTGTGAAATCAGGTTTATTACAGAGCCAGATCCATCTATAGCTGTGCAATTATATCATACTTGTACTTTCATAGTGCTATGTACTTTTACTACTATTATTTTCTATATTATTTATGGTGCTATGTACTTTTACTTCAAATATCTTGCCAAGTTTCTGACATGTAATGACACTTCATGGATAACTATATAAATGGAGCAGAATTTAATCACGATATTCATCTGTTTCTTTTTCTTCTATTATTTTTAATCTGTATCCAAGAATCCTCTGTATAACAACTTTCCAGATTGTTAGCATCATTATCTGGTGTTTTATTGTTCCGAGTGGTAGTTGAGACATCTTGAACTGTGGGGATGCAGCTGTCTTCCTTGTGGACATTTATTTGGCAGGCCCTGTATAATGAAATGGATTCGGCAACGTGGTGGGAATATTGGCAAGGTAAATTAAATTTTTAGTACTTTGACTGCAGCAGTTTGTAAATCTTTTTCACCAGATTAGCAAAGAAATGACAACCATTGAATTTGATTTTTATGTTTGTTTTATTTATTTGCAGTGTCCTCAGTGTAATAAGATGTGTAAAGTCAAGGATATAAGGACATTATATGTATCACGGATAGCTGCTGTTGACGGAGAGATGCTTCAGGTCAGTTGCTTGAGATATTTTCTTTTATTTTCGTTGGCATTACTTTTAGATGAAGAATAGAGATGCTAGATTCACTTTCTTTTATTGTATTTACTATTAATTTAGCATGTATGTTTGTTAGCCTGCACTCACTATGCCATTTACCTCTTTTTACAATCTATGAACATTATTATACCATTTAATGCTTATTTTGTGCTGGCTATTTAATAAAAATAAAATATTTGTGTTGTCTATTGTGTTCTGATTTAGACACTCTGTTCCATGAGCAGGAGTTGACTTCACTGCGAGCTGAAAATGAAAAGCTTATGTTGGAGGTAATATGACAAGCTTGAAAGCTCAATAGTACCATTGGAGTGAATCATCTTCTGTATTCAAAGATGTTAGGAAGATCCTAAATTAGTTTTTGCTTTTGACCAATAGTGCTCTTGCTCTGGTTTGAATTGTCCATGGAAGGAAGCTCATTCTGATTTWTTACTAACTAGTGTGAGGATTACATTAATGCTGTTTTCTCTTCTCATATGTTACTGAATTACTTAAAGCTGTTGCCTGTGCTTTTTCTAATATGTTACACAAATTTTTTTCAACAAAGAATGATAGGTGATTAGTTTATCTACTTAAATATTGCTATTTTTGAGGCACACTGGGAGTAGCATTCTGTTTCAACATTCCAATATATGCTAACTGCTTGCCTACTCATCTGTTAATATTTTCCTGGATTTACTAGGTGTAATCTCTTGCCCTGCTTGTGTGCGCTATGTAATGTTGACGCTTTAGATTTGTTGGTGCAGAACAAAAATTTGAAGGATGAAAGACGTCAAAGAAAGGTATTCAGAGATGTAACTTCATGCGCATACTATGCACTTTAAGCATCAATTTCATTTGGTTTCTTTGAAATTTATGGCTGAAGAGTAGATGCTTGACTGAGTGATATTGCATCTTTGGATGTAAATGTGTAATTTGGCTCTAAGCTTTTCCAACTCTATTTGTGTATTGTTTTATAAATCACTAGTCATGATTCCTGTTTCCTTTATAACCATGCTCACGTTAATGCAAATTCTGAGCCTCCAAATTATCATGTAGGAGGGAAGGGCACATCATATGGAAATTGAAAATCTTAAGTTGCAGATAGCTTGTTCTTTTATGTGGGTGGAGTCACAGATTAGTGGGTCAAGTCCATGTGTGTTTCAAATGCATTGTTCGAGGCATTGAACATTAAATAGTAGGAATAATGTGTTTCGGCCATGGTATGTTTGAGATGGGCACGTTCATCCCCTCACTCGAGGAGGGTATCCAGTATGAAGTGTATATTACCATTTACCCTAAAAACTGTGTAGGTTGCATTGCACATGAACCCCTTAAATTCTTTACATATGTGTTTGTGAAGTGGTGGTTGCAGGATGCTAGGAGTCTGGTCTGTGACATGTCTTTGTTTATTAAATATCAACGAAAGAGAAGTGGTGGCCTTTATGACAAAAGAAAAAAAGAATGAAAAGAAATCCGTCGCCTGATTTGTAACCAACTCACTAAAAGTCATTGATGGGCATCAAGGATTAAAGTAATATTTAGTAAGCAATAGCACAGTACTAAATTTGGAGATAGCCCACAATGTAGTTCAACTACAATGTGCGTTTCTGTCCAACCATGCATGCTTAATAGATGAGCTGAATGTCCTTATAAATGAAGAATCACATTTCTATGCTAGACACATACTAATGTCTTATATTTTTCCAGTCAATTCAGCTTGGTTTACTGGGACTTGGAGCAGGTAACAGTCCTGCAGGTAATCTTTCGTTGCCATCAACTGCCACTGTTGCTCAGCAGCCAGCAGCAACTCAAGAAAAGTACATAAAAGTGTGGGAGGTAAGGCACTGCTCAATCTCAAAATATGCCAGCTTAAAGTTCTGTACTTCTAGGTCCTTTGATTTTAGTTACCTAGATACTTCACATGCACAGAATTGACATTATCTAATCTTTAGTACTAATGCTGAAATTTAAATGTTTCCAGAATTGGTGATTTATGCCATAAAAACTACAACATGTTTTTAGTACTAATGCTGAAATTTAAATGTTTCCAGAATTGGTGGTTTATGCCATAAAAACTACAGCATGTTTTGTTGTGCACATGTTTTATCCTTTAGGATTATATTGCTAGTGATTTAATAATCAAATATTCTAGTAATATAGAAATTGGCTTGACCAATAAGATTTTGGTCTGGACTCTGAACATTGATGTAAACTTGTAAAGTACTGAAGTTGTAGATCTCTTGTTGAAGTTAGGATACATAAAATTGTGAAAGCAGGTCCTTTGTATGTATATGTACGCACTACAAGAAAGATTTCCAGGGTTCAGGGGTGCTCTTGGGTTTGAATTTTTTCGTTACTTCATTTTTAATGTGCAGGTTGACAAGTTTTGTGGTGGTGAAAAATTGACGTGTAGAAAAAATATCTGACAGCATGTGGAAATTGAAGATGCAAACTTAAGTACAAATTATTCATAATATTGACAAAATTAATCAGTCAAAATGCCTGTTACACTTATCATGATAATATCGGAATTATCGTGATATTATTGCCAAAACCCAACTTGGTGATCATATTGCTGGTATTTATTGCGATAAATTCCAATTTCGAAATTATCGTGATAATTTGTAATTATTGCCCTGTTGATATCTGGCCTGCTTTAAGACACAATTTTAGGTTTTTTAACTTCATTTTGCAAAAGTTACTAAGGGGGATTGAGCTCTGAGGATACTGTGACCATTTTCCTTCAAGCAAACAAGGGGAAACCTGTAGTTTTCATTGCCATCAACTAAGAATTTGTGGAGTGGGGATTTACTCCAATATACCATATCTTTATGTAGAAAATTTATGTCTTTATTTTCTTTATCTTCTTGCCATTTTTTAATGGGAGATTTAACTCTTACGTAGCTATGATATTTTAATTGCAGCATTCTTTAAGTTTTTTGTGGATTTGGATTTTGAATTTCCCCATTTGTTTTGCGCCGTAGGTTTAAATTTAAAAAATTTAATCGATGCTTTACAGGATGGCATAGCCATTGGACCTAATGTGGGATTATGGTGAACGAATAGGGGTCATAATAGAACAAAGCTGAGTTGCAAGCCATGTGGAATGGAAATGTCCGATGGAATCAACCACTTGAAATACCACCTTGCCCAAATCCTAGGGCATGAAGTGGAAATTTGCCCAACAACTACCCTAGATGTTGTCCTTATTGCAAAGAATTCAATTCTTGATATTGCTAGGAAGAAAAATCAGAGGGATGAATTGGGGAACCACAAGCTTATCAGGGGCTGGGGAAACCTAATCCTCAGCCACAACTTCTTAGTGCATTATGATTATCCTTATAGTATCTATATGCCTCGTGATGATCATCTCATGAGATACGTTTTTTTTTGATGTGATTTTGTGTTATCACGTCAATACTTATGACTCAGGATAGATATCATATTTCAATATCGATGATTGTTGTACGACTTGACATCTTATACATCTTATATATCAGTTTTATTTTCATATTTATGTAGCAATGTGTTTGTTTGGTGTTGTTGTTGCTTTAGATGTTTAAAAAATTGAAATTTTTTTATTATTTTTGAATTTTTTTGAGTTTCCCGATAATTTTATATAATTCAGATATTTCTTTCAATATTGTCGATAAGTTATTTTCGGGACCCCCGACGATAAATTCCCAGTAACGATAAATGTAACATTACTATAGACTGAACACACAACCTTCAATCATTCATCAAGATTCAAGATTCAATGAGAATCCGAAATCACATATTGTGTATATATGTTTGAATGCCAAGGCCCAAATTAAATTTAAGGAAATAATTGTTGATAGTGGGTGTTTATTGTTCAGACTTTGGATCCTTTTACACATTGATAGAAAAAGAAATGTGGATGTTGTTGTCAATAATCTCAATCAAAAGGCTCTTTAGGTGCTTATTGGTGCCAACTTTCAAGTTCTTGGTCATCACAGGATCTCTAACTCGGAGTACATAATATAACTCAATACTATAATTAATATATAATAATATTATACAGTATTATTGTTGAATTTAATGCAGCTGCAAGAGCCATTCTCCCGGGAGGATGGCTTAAGACCCTAGTTGTGGACTAGGGCCCCTAGTGCACTTCTGGGGTTCTTGGTCTGGGACCAAGCAGTTAGAGCCATGGCAAAAGACCCTTGTGAGGGCCCCCAGTAGATGACTGGGGTTCTTGGTCTGGGACCAAGCAGTTTAAGTCCCTAGATATGTCTAGGGCCCTTGGATGTGTTCGAGGGTACCCATGTCTAAAGCATGGGTTGATCCTTGGTCTTGTACCTTGGCGGATAAGACCCCAGATATGTTCTGGGGCAACCTGGTCCTTGATCAGGTAGTTCTTGGTGTAATACCAAGATTTGTTGGTATGTGATCCTCTTCCTCTTTTTTAGGATGGTCCACAGGACCTATGAGAGATTTTGAAGATGGGCATGACCACATGAGTGATGTATCCCATATGCAGTGATGATAAAGTTAAATGGTGGTCACCTTGAGAGTTATATGGACATGTGTTGCCACTAAGTAAACCTCTCCTAAACCCCCATCCTTGGTTTTTGAGCTTGAGTTTGATTGGGGGTTAGTATTTTTGTATGAGAGATTTTGAAGATGGGCATGACCACATGAGTGATGTATCCCATATGCAGTGATGATAAAGTTAAATGGTGGTCACCTTGAGAGTTATATGGACATGTGTTGCCACTAAGTAAACCTCTCCTAAACCCCCATCCTTGGTTTTTGAGCTTGAGTTTGATTGGGGGTTAGTATTTTTGTTTTAGGGGTTAATATGAAAAATATTAAATAAATGTTTAATTATAACACATTTAATTAATATTTATATTAATTCAATATGTTATTTCTAATTATATTTTATTAGTCTAGCCCTAACCTAAAACTATAAATACAAACCCTCCCCTCTCACTTTTACACACTTCTTTTATGATCTTTTCTAWGTGAGGYGGATTTCTCTTGTTTGGTGCAACCCCTTTGCAACARTAGTATTGATCTCCTTGTGACAGTTCRACCTTTTATATCAGTCCAGTTTCCAGCCTCTTTATTATTGCTGCCTGCTCTATGCTTGGTGCTGAGTCAAGGGTTCTTCTATGTTGTCTAAAGCTTTGATGGAGGGTTGCTATATGCTGTAATTTTTGTGTGTTGAGGTTGAAGCTGCTGCCCTCTCCTTTAGCCAGTCTGGTGCTTCCAGATCTCTTTTAAGAGGCTGCCGTCCCCCTCTCATATGCAGATCTGGACTCCTTCCTAGACCACGGCCCGTCTTGCTGGTCAAACAAGGCTGGATCTTAGACAACCGTACCCTTTTGGAGTCCCCAGCCTTGTCAATTTTTTTTCTGTCTCTTTCTGTATCTGTTTGGAATAAGGGTTTGATCTCAAGAAATTTGTGTGTGAGGTTTTTATGAATGAGGGTTTGTTTTCCATAAATTTCTGTGTGGGGTTTTTATGATCTTTAAGTGTGGTTTCTCCTTGGTGGCAACTAGTCCTTCATTCTCTTGCTAAGAGATCTAACCCTTGAGGTAGATCCATGATTCCTGAACTTTTCTGAGCATAACTACAGTGGCACATCATTCCTTGTGTAAGTCATGCTCTTCATCATTGTACAGAGGTAAGTTTTAAGAGGTAAGTGGCTACTTCAAGTTTTATGTTATTGTTATATACAGATCTATTGTTTTATGGTTCAGATCTAATTGCTACTGTTTAGATCTGATTACTTTTGATCATTCTAGAATAAATTGTTGTTTAGATCTAACTCATAAATCTACCTATAGTTCAGATCTATCTTGCTTACTCAGAAATATATTTCTAGCTTAGATCTAATCATTTTCTGATCTACAGTCTTACTTCATTTCTGTTCTAAGTTTGATTTAATTTTATGCTATTACTGTTCTATCTAACAGAAAATTTTAAAGAAAGTATTTTTCTGTTTTTCTTCCCTAATTCTAACATGGTTTCAGAGTTTAGGGCGTGAAAAGAGCTCAAGATTTGCAGACTTGAGCCTGTGTAGATCCTTGTTTTAGGGTTTGTTCTTCCGATCTTCATGGCACACTCAACAGAGCAGTAAGAGTGCAGCACTGCATCAGCTTGGACGTGCCATACTCAAAGGCTGAGTTTGCCATATCTCCTTGTTGGAGTTTATTTTTATCCTACGGGTCAAGCTATGGGAAAAAGGGCAAACTATCTCTATGGTTTTTATTCTTTGGAGCAGTAGAAACAACTTTAGAGGGCAGACCTTTGGCATTCTTTTCTTCCAGTCCATAAGGGATCATCAACGGTATGTGCAGAAATTAAATTTGTGAGTTTTAATCATGTCTTTGCTGAGTTAAACACAGGTATTTAGTAAATAGTTTACTATTGTGTTGTTTGTGTTACATCAGCTGTGAGTGTGTGTCTTTAAGAGCTTGCTGTTATATTTTTGAGAACTTTTTGTATACTAAAACACATGCAAAACCTTACTTAACCCTCAAAA